>BQNB010047940.1:0-42830 GCA_026074375.1 Tanacetum coccineum
TCTTTAACTCAAGATTGAAAATTTTCTTCGGCAAGTTGAAGTCCCGCTGGTCAGGACCATTTACCATTGTTCAAGTTTTTATTAGCCTTGTATAAATCAAGTCAACGTTCAACAATAAAAGTCAAGAGTCAATAATCATCATCCAAGTCAAGTCAAGACATTTATTAGTATTTATTAGTCATTAAGACATTTATTAGTATTTATTAGTCATTAATTTGTATTGGGCTCAAGCCCATGGTAACGATTCTAGAATGTTCTCTTATATCCTATATATAGGATAGTTGTTATCAATTGAAGACAAGCAAATCAATTAACCTTCAATAGTACTGGTGATCTATACCCTGTCCTCTACCACAACCTTTGCTTTGCTTTCATTGAGCCCTACCACGTGGCACAGACGCCTTGGACACCCGAGTGAAGATATGCTTCGTCGTTTAGAGTCTTCTCATTTTATTTCATATAATAAAACAAAGTTGCCCGCTCTATGTCATGCTTGTCAATTAGGCAAACACACTAAGCTTCCTTTTTACAGTTCCGAGTCGAATGTTGGGTCTGTATTTGATATACACGTCTCAAGGTGTTACCAATCAGTATAATGTTGCATTATCAAGCTACTTTAATGGATCATATCCATTTACACCCAACATGGGCTTTGTTAACTTCCAACAGTCCAACATGGCCGAATCCATTTCACACCCTATGGCCCCTATACTCGGCCCAACCCAACAATTTGGGTTATGTTTATCTTCAGTCTGGACTTGGACACTATTGTCCATCACCTGCTCAGCCCGCATCATACATGACACACCCTCAAGCTAATTTGGTGTCTTCTGTGCCAATTCAGCCGGCCCAAGTGCAACCCCAGCCGGCCCAAATACCAATCCAGCAGGCCCATCCCATACTCGTCTTCACAGCTTTCCAAACGATTACTCTACGCCCACATCCCTACCCCACAACTCACCACCAAGAATCAATTGGTAACAAGGATACTGGGGCGTCCTCTCATCTAGCCGAGAACACAGGTATGCTCACTTCTTTTAGCAATCCAAGCTTGTATAAATCTGTATTTGTTGGCAACGGCCAACCCATACCCGTGACTCACACGGGCCATAGCCTTTTGCATACACCACATAAACCCCTTCACCTTCATCATGTTCTTGTCACACCTAATATAATTAAAAATTTGATTTCGGTTCGACAATTCACTCGTGACAATAATGTGTCTGTTGATTTTGATGCTTATGGATTCTCTTGAAGATTACCAACCCGCCGGCTTCTTCTCCCGCTGTGGGATAGTACTGGGCTCTATACCCTGTCACTCCCAACAACCAACTGTACCACAACCTTGCTTTGGCTTTCTCATTGAGCCCCACCACGTGGCACAGACGCCTTGGACACCCGAGTGAAGATGTGCTTCGTCGTTTAGAGTCTTCTCATTTTATTTCATATAAAAAAACAAGTTTGCCCCGCTTTGTGTCATTCTTGTCAATTAGGCAAACACACTAAGCTTCCTTTTTACAGTTCCGAGTCGAATGTTGGGTCTGTATTTGATATTATTCACTCTGATTTATGGACATCCCCCATCTCAAGTGAAAGTGGCATTAAATATTATGCTATTTTTTTGGATCACTTCTCGCATTATGTTTGGGTGTATCCTTTGCTTCATAAAATCCCGATGTTTCAATACCTTGTACTTTTTCGCGCATATGTGAATTAAACAATTTAATGTTGATATTAAGGCTTTGCAATGTGACCATGGGAGGTTGAGATATGATAATAAAGCGCATTTCACACCTTTTTCGCCAAAAATGTGCATGCAGTTTCGGTTTTCTGTCCCAAAACCTCATCAACAAAATTGGAAATCAGAAATTATTCTACGCCACCCTTAACAACAATACCCGCACCTTACTGTTCAAGCACACATACCTCCATCAATTGTGTAGGAAAGCCCTAAACATGGCCTCCGCCGCCGCAAGCTGCCTGCCTCAAGATCAACACAGCCCCCGTCCGTCCCCGTCCGCAACGCCACCCCCCGTCACCCGCCCCCCGGGTTCCTTTGTTCGACCCCCACACCCCCCCCCTTCTCGGCGAATCACCCCCCCCCCGCCAGCGTCTGTGCTGGGCCCTAGCCCTCCCCGGCTACCATCCCCCTCGCCCGCCCCGAACCATGCGCCCCACCCCTCCCTGCACGCCCGTCGGCCACCACCTCCCCCCCCCGCCTGTCCCGTCCATACCCTCCCCCCTCCCCCTATTCCCCCCGGCCACCCTCCCTCAGCCCCTCTTGGAGCCCCCACCCACCCAGCCCCCACCCCAGGACCCCACCCCCCCCGCCCCCGTCCTCCTCCGGTATCCACACCCTCGCCTCGCGCCTCGCCCGCCCACCCTCGCCCCCCTCACCCCCCCCCCGCCGAGTTGCCCATCCCCCGCCCTCTGTCCCGCCGCTCCTTTTTCGATCCCCACCGCCACCGCCTCCGCCACAGGCACCCCCCCCCCCCCCCTCTACCCCCCCCCCCCCCCGCTCCCTCCTCCGCCCCCTCCCCCGCGACACCTCCGCTCCCCCCCCCCGCCCCCCCCCACACGCCTAGCAACGCGAACAAACACTTAACAGCTCTCAACCTTTAAATATCCTTCCCTCCACTGCCATCAATAATGAGATACCGTTCACTAAGCTTCATCACAAACCACTCACATATGATCATTTACGAGTGTTTGGATGCCTTTGTTATCCACACATTTCCTTTGATCATAAACTTCAACTTAGGTCCACAGCATGTGTCTTTCTTGGTTACCCGACTCTACATCGAGGGTACCGTTGCCTTGACCTTTCAACCAACAAAATCATAATCTCCCGACATGTCATCTTGATAAGACCATTCCTTTGGGTCCTGACGCCCGACCACCCCATCCTACGATTTCTTGCTACCCCCTCACAACACCCATACGTCCCAAACCACTCATCCTAACAATCACCAATTACATCCCCCAACTGCCATGCCTCCATCTCCTACTCACACGAGCCCTACCCAATCGCCTCAAGCCCAACCGCAATCCCCACACCACCCCCTTACCCCTCGTACTCCAGCAACCCACCAACAAATTCCGGTCCCTCCTTTATCTTCAACTCACGAGCCCACTACACCAAGCTCAACACCGAATACCCATATCACCTCACCTGCTGCTACTGCTTATGGGAACGCCCCAACTACCAATACTCATCATATGGTCACCCGTGCAAAAGCCGGAATTTCAAAACCTCTTGCGCGTATGAATTGTCATGCCACCACTACTTCGCCTATTCCTCGCTCTCATTTACATGCTCTTCGTGACCCTAATTGGCATAAGGCTAATATATTAATATAAAGCTTTTGATTTCTAACGAAACATGGGCTCTTGTGCCTCGTCCAGCTAATGTTAATATTGTTCGATCTATGTGGCTTTTCAAGCATAAGTTTAATGCAGATGGCTCGTTGAGCAGGTATAAAGCTCGATTGGTTGCGAATGGTCGCAGTCAACAGCAGGGGATTGATTTTGATGAGACCTTTAGTCCGGTCGTCAAACCGGCTACTATTCGTACTGTCTTGAGTCTTGCAGTGACACGTGATTGGCCTATTCATCAGCTTGATGTGAAGAATGCATTCTGCATGGCCAGTTATCTGAGACAGTCTACATGCATCAACCACTAGGGTTTGTTGATTCCGCCCACCCAGATTATGTTTGTCATTTGCAGCGTTCTTTGTATGGGCTTAAACAAGCTCCTCGGGCATGGTTTCAGCGGTTTGCTAGCTTTATTACACGTGTCGGTTTTCAGCATAGTAAAACCGATACGTCACTATTTGTTTATCACATGGGTTCGGATGTTGCTTATCTGCTCTTATATGTGGATGACATCATACTCACAGCTTCGTCTACTGCTCTCTTACAGCGCATTATTACATTACTTCATAGTGAGTTTGCTATGACTGACCTTGGCTCTCTCAATTATTTCCTTGGTGTATCTGCACAGCGATCGAAGTCTGGATTGTTTTTGTCTCAGTCTAAATTTGCAGAGGAAATTCTTGAGCGCGCTCACATGCAGCATTGTAACCCATGCAAGACCCCTGTGGACACTGAGTCCAAACTCGGTTCTGATGGTGACCCTGTCAGTGACCCTACTTTATATCGAAGCCTTGCAGGTGCCCTTCAGTATTTGACATTCACACGCCCAGATATATCTTATGCTGTGCAGCAGATCTGTCTTTACATGCATGATCCTCGTGATCCACATTTTACTGCTTTGAAGCGTATTTTGCGCTATGTTCGTGGGACTATTGACCATGGACTTCAGCTTTATGTCTCATCCACTAGTCAACTCACTGCTTATACAGATGCTGATTGGGCTGGTTGCCCTGTTACTCGTAGGTCTACCTCCGGGTATTGTGTGTTCCTTGGTGATAACCTTTTGTCTTGGTCTGCCAAACGGCAGGTTACATTGTCTCGTTCTAGTGCTGAGGCAGAATATCGAGGTGTTGCGAATGTTGTTGCTGAGACTGCGTGGATTCGGAATTTGTTGCTTGAACTTCACACTCCTCTCTTTACTGCTACTCTTGTCTATTGTGATAATGTGAGTGCTGTGTATCTGTCTACTAATCCTGTGCAGCATCAGCGTACTAAACACATCGAGATTGATATTCATTTTGTTCGAGAATATGTTGCTTCCGGTCAGGTTCGTGTGCTTCATGTCCCTTCCAGATTTCAGTATGCAGATATTTTTACTAAGGGTCTCCCCACAGCTTTATTTCTTGAGTTTCGCTCCAGCCTGAACGTCCGAAGATCTCCCGCTCACACTGAGGGGGAGTATTAGCCTTGTATAAATCAAGTCAACGTTCAACAATAAAAGTCAAGAGTCAATAATCATCATCCAAGTCAAGTCAAGACATTTATTAGTATTTATTAGTCATTAATTTGTATTGGGCTCAAGCCCATGGTAACGATTCTAGAATGTTCTCTTATATCCTATATATAGGATAGTTGTTATCAATTGAAGACAAGCAAATCAATTAACCTTCAATGGTGAATTATCATATTCTAATAAATAATAGTTTATTTTAATCACGGGCATGCATCCAACGTGTTAGTTAAGTATAGAATTATGCTATTGCGTTAGGGCGAACTTAGAGGATTCACGGAGGTTTACATATGTCGATAGATTTTTACCGTCTATTGTTAATGTTAGTACAAAATAAGTGTTGGGTTACGGAGTGGATTAAACAAGGCTTACTGGTCTGGGCCAATGAGCTATTAGTGGATTGGATCTTGTACTAGAGCAAGTGAGGGAAATAAATCCTGCACAAATAAGAAGAAACCGTTAGTCTTACCGTGAGGACGGACCCCACGATTGAACTCCGGCGTAAGATTAAGTATTCATGTTGTCAGATAATGTGTGTGTGATGAAGAGTGTCAGAGAATTGTGTACCTTGTGGTGTGTTAGAAGGCTCCTATTTATAGGGAAGCCTGGTACTAGGGTTTCCTAGTATTTTGCTTATAGTTGTAGTGGCCAGAGTGGGACCCTTGTCGGGCAAGGATCCGCGATAATCGTGACTACGGACACGAATTCCCTTCCGCGTCCGCCTTGCTATGTCTGGGCCGTGCCAGTGCGATCCTGGGCTTAGTTTTGGCCTGCTTATTTGTTTAGTTGGGTCCGGATGCCATTGTAATGGTACGGCCCAGGCCCGGAGGCCTGGTATGCCTATTATACGTCATCAAGTCCCCCTAGTCTAGTGTATTTGTTAAGTGTGGCGCTGCTTGCTTGTAACAAATGTTACTAGACTAAGGTTTCTCGATAGTCCCATTATCTTCCGCGGTTAACCTTTCCGTGACGTTTCGTTGTACCTGTTAGGTGAAGCGTGTGATACGTGGACTCTTCTTGACCTCTCGTCTTCTGACTGATTTGACTTTGTTGTCCACCCGCCTAACTGTCATCACTATTTTTACTTTTAATCTGATCCATTCATTCGGACGTGGTGGACGCGTGTTCTCATCTAAGATTAATTTGAATTAAAGACCTGATCAAGTTTTCACTGTTTCCTTTCCTTCTTCTTATACCACTATCGCCCTTGTTTTAAAAATTCTTCAAGCTTTTTAACTGTTTCTCCTGCTTCGTGCTTTATTTCGAAGATCTTTAGGGTTTCCAGGTTAGGCCTTGATCTCTGCTTATTTTTGTAAACATGGGCAGTGTTACGGATATTAAATCCGTTCTTACTCAAAAGGCTCTTGATTCCTTTTGTGAAACTTTTCATATTCCTGCTGAAGTTCATCCTCAATTGCCCGGCCCTAATCAAACAATACACGAGATGCCTACAGGGAAGATAGGTGTATATACCAGGTTTTTTGAATATGCAAATTTTCGATTGCCTCTTTCCACTTTTCTTGTGGATGTACTCAGATATTACCATATTCATCTTTCTTAACTCTCCGTTATTGCAGCGGCCAAGGTTTCTCACTTTGAGATTTTGTGCCGCGTCCATAGGATTGAGCCCACAGTTGGGCTGTTTTGCTGTTTTTATGTAAATTCTAAAAATAAAGGGTGGATGTCGTTTAGTAAGCGTCCGGATAGCGACGTCGTGTGTTATACAAAACCCCTAGATTCGTTAAAACGCTGGAACGATCATTTCTTTTGGGTTGATTCCTTTGTGTGTCATGCGTCCTTTTCGTGGCATACCGCAAGAAATGTCTCTAAGGACCTTTTTCTGAAGCCAACGAAATTTCGTGCGGATGACTATGCTTTCCTTGCTGCTCATTCGGCTCCGTTCCGGAAGATTCCGGAACCTTTCATTTGTTTGATTGGGATGAGCCGCCATTATACCTTAGATGAGGATACCTATCCTACTTTTCTTCATGAGGATGGAACGGGTGGGTGTTTGTCGTTGTTTTTAGCTTATCCTGTGGTTTTTGAGGCTTGTGTTTAATTATTTGTTTATTGTGCAGAGATGGACCTTTTTGCCTTCATTCAGGTGGTTGATCCTACTAAGGTGAAAGTAGGGGAACGGGAGCGTGCGGAGGGAGAAGCATTGCTTTTGGAAACTACCGTAGGGCGGGTGGTTCCACTTCTACATGTTGCCCTAACTCGTGCAGAAAGTGAGTTAGATGCGAGTGTGGATAAATTGTTTGATGAAAGTGGTGGTGCGGATCAAGGAGATTCTGCTACAGGTGGTGGTCAGGAAACTGAGGCTGACATAGTTATGGGTGTTAGGTTTGTTGATGCAGAGAATGTGGCTGTTGAGAAACCGAAACGCCCACGGAAGAAAAGACAGGTTGCTGCAGATGCTAGTGGCCCCTCTCATCCCCTGAAAAAACTAAGGAGTGGTCTTCAGGTGGGGCCGCTAGTGATGGTAAATCCCCTACTGTTCTCAAGCAACTGTTGGCGAGTAGTATTTTGAATGTTGAATATGGTATTTAGGTTGTGGCTACTCTTCCCTTTGTTACCTCTTCTGTTTCTGCCACTCCTGAGCATGAGAGTGGTGTTCCTGTCGATTCTATTACTAGTTTAAACTTATGCACCGTTGGTGCTTCCGCAAGGTTCGTCATTTCTTCAGACTCTTCCCACCATTCTAGTACAAATTTTCCCGGAGTTGAAGTGATTCCATTGTCAGGTCTGCTGTGGTTCCACTCTTGATGACCGAGGAAGTTACTACTACTCACGTTGCTACTATCCCTTCCGTTATGGCCCTGGAATATGGGACCAAGACTGCTACTCCAGTTTATGCCTCCATGTTTCATGATTTTGAGTCAACGGGAACGGAAAGACCGAATGTCGCGGGTTCTTCTCATCCTCCTGTGAAAGAGCTTTCCATAGGATCCCGAGAGATTAATTCTGAGAGTCTTCATGAGATTTTTGTTCCGTGCTGGAATATTCCTAACGACTCTCTGCTAGATAACCTAGATGCCTCCAGGGAGTTTATTGATCATGTGGCCCCTCCAGTTTTGTTTGCGCAGATCCGCGACATGGATTATGATGAGTTGTTTACAGAGTTCAATGTTGGGACTGTCCGCCAAGCTTGTTTGAGTGCGGAAGTGAGGATGCGGACTTAGTATTGCTTTAGTGAGAGAAGGAGGTTAGAGTCTGACTCTGAGAAGCAAGCTGGTTTGTTGAAGTCCCGGGATGAAGAGATTGAAAATTTAAAAACTCAACTTCTGCTGAAGGAAGCCTAGGCGGCGAAGGTTTCTCGCCTTCGTACCCAAGTTTCTGCCTTTGAAGCCGCAGAACAAGTGCATGTTGACGAGCTAAATACTTTAAAGCAGAGAAATGTGGCTCTTGAGGATGAAAAAGAATCTCTTAATGGGAAAGTTGTGGAGCTCCAATCTCTGGTATCTGTTAAAGATCGTGAGCTTAAGGATGTTGACGCTACTGTGACCTCCCTTAAGTCTCAAAATGATGGGCTTGCAGATCAGGTATATATTTCGGAACTTATGTGTCTTTTGTATTACATATGTACTTTTTTCTTACACTTTTGCTTTGGCAGGTGCGTGCGTTGGAGATTTCCTCTTCTGGACTTTAGGAGAAGGTCACAGTATATGAAAATTTCATGGGGCAGCTTGAAAGATTTCAAGATGGCCGGATGAAGGTTGTCAATGATAAGTTTGACCAACTGCATACTGATTTTGTAGAGATGTCCCTCATCTGGAAGAAAAATTCTATCCTCACCTGATGACTACCATTTCCTGCCGCAGATGGCTTCTTACCCAAGGCATGGAGCTTGCGGTTGTTAAGTGCCCGAATTCTCCTAAATACCTTTCCATGCTCGGGGCAGCTATTAGTAAGGCCATCGAGAAGGGTATGCAAGATGGGCTATCCGCTGGGATCACCCATGGCAAGGAAGGCAGGTCTTTGATGGATGTTGCGGCTTATAACCCTTCTACGGAAGCTGACTACGTTTCTGCTTTACAAGCACTTCAAAGTGTAAACTTTTCCTTGCTTGCAGAACTGAAAGCTAATAACGATGCTAGTGTCGAGACCCTAATGGACCTTCTTCGTCTGGAGGAGCCTCTTGCTAAAAAATTAAGGTTGCACGAGTTGCAACCTATATTTGACCAGCTGATGGTTCCCATACATCACTCACCAGACCAAACTGTTATTGGTGCCACTGCCCTATCGCTTACTTTAGATGTTTCTGATATCAGAGTCTGGAAGATTAGGGAAAACATTGCTAACCAAAGGTCAGATCTTCGTGATGTTTTTGTTCCGTTAGCTGAGCCTTTTTCTTCCGCGGCTCTGAGGCAAAAGTCGTGGACAGGGCCGTAGTGGTATGGGCAGCAGCAGGGACAACACTGGAAGTACCCTTCGTACCTTCCAACTACGGCCCATACCACTACAGCCGTGTCTACGAATTTTGCCTCAGCAAGCATTGTCCCTCCTATTACCATAGAGGATTACGAGTTTACGAGCGTTGGTGGTCCGAAGGGTACTCAATGAAGCAGTGAGGTTGCTTCTTTCCCCCAGTCAGTTGAGTTTGAAAAAGAGGAGTTAGATACTACTCCAGAGCGCGACCCTCCTAGCTAAACTTGATCTTGACATACTACTTTTGCAATTCTTGTTTTTTGTACCGCGGCCGCATGTGGCCTTTTTGTAGTGGCGCTCTTTCTTTTAGATATGTTTGTTGTGGCTTTATTTGAACTATGACGTCCGTAATATAACACTTAACAATTTTACATATTTTTCTTGCTTTTGCTGCTATCTTTAAATATATCACTGTCGCATGCTTGAGATGATAGTCTTAGTGAAATGTTTGCGGGTCATTTTCCCAGTACGGGGTTTGCAATACCTCTTATGTACCTGAGTTGGTTGTTAGATTACTCATTCCTTTATTATTCAGGATAATGTTTGCGGGGTCGTGCCCCTTAGTGTGCGCGTCTTACCAGTTTATGTAATTACTCCAACAATTTTTGTAATAAAGAAAATATAGACAAGAAATTTAAAGCAAAAACTTGTGAAGGTAGCTAGGCTTCACTTTTTCATTCATTAAAACTTAAATAGATTACAATAAAGAAGATTTAGGCAGTGCCCTCTGTTTTGCCTTGCCTTATGTGCGGCAGGTGCTTACATTTCATGCATATAGCATTTCTTAAGGTTGTAGACATTCCATGTTCGCAGAAGGGTATTTCCATTGCGGTCTCTAAGCTTGTATGCTCCTTTGCCTAACGCTTCCATGACTTCGTATGGTCCCTCCCACTTAGGTCTGAGCTTGCCCCCGTCTTCCGCGTGGCTTGCTTCGTTGTTCCGGTAGACAAGGTCTCCCGGGCGGAAATTTATGCTTCGGACCCTGGCGTTATAGTATTTTTCCATCTTGGCTTTGCTTCTTGCTTCCTGGATTGCTGCATGCTCTCTTCTTTCTTCCAAAAGGTCCAAATTGATTCCCAAGGCTTCATTGTTCTTGATCATATCGACTTCTGCAGTTCTTAAGGTTAGCATGCCAATTTCCACTGGGATCACTGCTTCCGCTCCATATGTCAATGAGAATGGTGTTTCTCTATTACTTGACTTGATCATGGTACGATGTGCCTATAAAACATGTGAGATCTCTTCTACCCATTTTTTATTTTTCTCACCCAATTGTGCCTTGATTCCTTCCCCTAAACTTCTGTTTGCCCTTTCTACCAAGCCGTTGGCTTGGGGATGTTTAACGGAGGCAAAGCATTGGCGAATACTTAGCTTTTCACACCAATCTTTAAATGGGTTATCCCTGAATTGTTTTCTATTGTCAGATACTATTTTTCCTGGAAGACCAAATCTGCACACCACATTGTCCCATATGAACTTTTTAACTTGGGCTCTTGTTATGGTCGCCACAGGTTTTGCTTCTATCCATTTGGTGAAGTAATCCATCGCTACTATCAGGAACTTGACCTTGTCGGGGCCCTCCGGAAAAGGTCCGGCTATGTCGATTCCCCACTTGTAAAATGGCCACGGAGATGTGATGGGCGTTAGCTTTTCCTGTGGGTTCCTTGGCACGGGACGGTGGACCTGGCAGTCACTGCATTCTCTTATCAAATTTCTAGCATCCATGTGCATAGTTGGCCAGTAGTACCCTGATCTTAAAGCTTTTGCTACCACGGATCTTGGTCTGGAATGCATACTGCATGACCCCTCATGGATTTCTCTCAGGACGTAGTTTTCCTGGAGTGGTCCGACACATCGCAACCATGACCCGAGGAAGGATTTGTTGTATAGTGTTTCATTTATCACGGCATATCTTCCTGCCTTGCGGCGCACAGCCTTTGCCTTCCTCTTTTCCTCCAGGAGGATTCCTTCCGTTAGGTATTCGTAGACTGGAGTCATCCAAGTGTGCCCTTCTTCTTCTACTATCGTTAGTACCTCATTTTCGTCTACTGATTTTTCCTTGAGTTCTTCCACAAGTACTTGTTTGCTTAGGTGGGCAAAACTGGTAGATGTTATTTTGCTTAGTGTGTCTGCTTTTTTGTTTTCTCCTCTAGGCATTTGTTTTATGAAGAATTCTTTAAAAGTGCTAGCGAGATTCTTTACCTTTTCTAAATATTTGATCATGCTTGACTCTTTTGCTATGTAGACTCCATTTACCTGGTTGGCTACGAGTTTGAAATCCACCTTTGCTTGGAGATTTTGTACTCCCATTTACCCGGCTATCCGGAGACCAGCTATCAGGGATTCATATTCTGCATCGTTGTTGGTAGCATTAAATCGGAACCTTAGAGCATAGGTGAATTCCATCCCTTCCGGATTCGTGATTATTAAGCCGGCTCTGGAACCGTCGATGCATGATGATCCGTCCGTAAATAATACCCATGGGCCCGAAAGTTCTTCCATGTCCTCCATTGGCGTATCTAATGTGTCATCCTCCAGACGTTCTATGATGAAGTCCTCCAGAATTTGTCCTTTTACTGACGTTCTTGGTCTATAGTGAATGTCATGCTCTTCTAGTTCGAATCTCCATTTGAGCAACCTTCCTCTTACCTCCGAATTGGATAGCATTTGCTATATTGGTTGGTTCGTGATTACGACTATTGCGTGTACCTGGAAATATCTTTTTAATCGTTTGCTAGCACTGACCAAAGTGAGTATTAATTTTTCCATTAGAGTGTAGTTGACCTCCGGGCCTTGTAACGCACGGCTAACGAAGTAGATGGGCGTTTGCTTCCCGTCCCTCTCCGGCATCAGGACCGTACTAATGGCCTCTTTTGCAGCCGCCAAATACATAATCAACTCCTCTTTTTCCTTTGGTGCAGTTAATATGGGCAACTCGGCTATCAGTTGCTTCATTTGTTTAAATGCCATTTCTGCTTCTGCGGTCCATTGGAAATCACTTTTCTTCATGCACTTCTTTATGTTTTTAAAGAATGGCAAAGATTTTTTTACTTATTTAAATAGGAATCTATTTAAGCTTGCCAGTTTCCCATTTAGTTTTTGCACGTCCTTCAAACACTTTGGAGACGGTAGATTGAGGACCGCTTCTACTTTGTCCGGACATACTCTTAGTCCATCCGCGTCTACTTTGTACCCCAGGAAGGTGTCTTACCTCATCCCAAAGGCACATTTTTTTGGGTTTAACTTCATGTTTATCTCCCTAAGAGTTTTGAACATTTCTTTTATGTCTCTTATCACTTCTTTTTTTGTTCGGCTCTTAATGACTAGGTCATCCACATATAATTCCAGGTTTTGGCCAATCTATTTTTGGAAAGCCTTATCCACCAGGCGTTGGTAGGTTGCTCTAGTATTTTTTAGTCTGAACGGCATTTTTGAGTAACAGAATATTCCTTGGCTTGTGATGAACGCCATCTTTTCCTCATCCTCTTCTGCCATTTTTATTTGATGGTATCCTTTGTATGCATCCAGAAAGCATTTGAAGGGGTACCCGCAGAGAAATTCTAACTTCCAATCTATTTCTGGTAGCGAATAGCCATCTTTGGGGCATACTTTGTTTAAGTCTTTAGAATCCACACACATTCTCCAACTGCCGTCATGTTTTTTCACCATTACTAGGTTTGACAGCCAGCTATGATAATGGACTTCTTTCATGATGTTGGCGTCCACTAGCTTTTCTATTTCTTCGCAAATTGCTTTATTTCTCTCGGGTGCTTGTCCCCTTTTCTTTTGTCTAACGGGTAGACATCCTTCGCGGATATTCAGCCTGTGCTTAGCTATGAGTCACGGAAATCCAGTCATATCTGCTGGCCTCTAGGCAAATATATCAAGGTTACGTCTTAACAAACTGCACAGCTCCTATCGCTATAGTTTATTCCAGATATTTCGGGTGGATTGCCACCTGAATTTTTTCTTTCGCGACTTGGTTGATGACAGGCTGCGGCACCCCTGGTCCTAAAACCATCGTGCACTCTAGTGGGATGATCTTGCCGCTCTGCAATGTAACTATTCTGCCAGCCATTGGGAATTTTAGCATTCCATAGGTCGTGGATGGGATTGCATGGATCTTCCTTACCTCTGGCCTCCTTATAATTCCGTTGTAGGGAGAGGGTGATCTTACCACCGCTGAAGTTGAGTGTTCCTCATCGCCTATCCTCACCAGTAGCGATATTTACCCTAACAGACATATTATTTCTCCGCTGAACCCGACCAGTGGTGTGGCTGCATGGATCATCTGGTTTTTAACCTCTGGGTGAAATCTATTAAAGCAATGTTCATATAAGATTTCTGAGGAGGAGACCCCATCCACATACATGCGGTGCACGCAATGTCCTCCCATTTTAGCCTCAATAATCTTGGGACCTTCCGTCCTATCCCTTTCCCCTAGAGGTGGAAAAGAAATTTCTGACTCCGGGGAGAAAGTTTGAGTAATTCTTTGTCTTGTTATCCTCTGCCATGGTTGTATCATTAATATTGCTAGCGGCTTGTCTTTTCCTAAGGTTTCCCTCTTTTTTGTTGTCTTTGTCTGATCTTTCTCATTATTTTGCTTTAATTCCTTTATTAAATGTGACAGCTTTCCAGCCTTTAGCATTTCTTCTATTTGCCTTTTTAGGTGCATACACTCATTAGTGGTATGTCCTACTTCCCCATGAAACTCGCATAATTTGCTAGCATTTCTTTTTTCTACTGGGGTTGTCATTGGCGGAGGAGGTTTAAACTTCCCTTTATCCAAAGCCAGAATTTCCTTTTGTGTTTTTGTAAGAAGGGTGAATTTGTCTTGCTTTCGCTCCGTTCTTTGTTGGTTCCGGAAGCTTTCCTTCTTGAAGTTTTGCTTTTGTCCGGCCTCTTGCTGTTTCCATGACGGAAATGACTTCTTCCATTCACGATTAGAGGCCACAACCTCTCCTCTGAGGAATGTCGTGGTTACCCTCATCATTTCATCTACTGACTTAGGGATGTTGTCATGTAGTCGTTTGATCAGCTCAGGATTGGTAATTTCGTGCATAAATTCGAAGATTTTCATGCATTCCGAGGCTCCCTTCACATCCCTGCATTTCAGCTTGTACCTTCGCACGAATTCTTCTGTGGATTCCCAGTCCCTTTGCTTGATGTTGTGGATTTCAACCGGGTCTTTGATGCATTTTTTCTGCTGGAGGTAGTTTTCTAGGAATGATTTCCTTAAATCATCGTAACTATCAATGGACTCCTGCGAAAGATCGTCAAACCATACTCTGGCATTGCCAGTGAGTGTGGAATTGAACATATGGCACTAAGTTGGCATTGCCCAACACTCCATTTTGACGGTCGCTTGAATTTTTTTTAAATGATCTTCTAGGTCTTCACTCCCGTCGTATGTTTTGATATGACTAGGCATTCGGGTTTTTGGGAAGTCAAAGTAACGGATCCGAGGAGTGAAGGATATGTTTCTTCACATACCCATGGTTGGGACAGGTCGTCCTCAACGCTCGACTTTTGCTTTTTTGGTTTTGACTTCCAATGTCCTCATGTGCTGCCTTCACTTTATGACAGTGCTTCTGTTCTTTGCGAGGATGCTCTTTTGCGATGATGTTTCTCGGAAGTAATTTATGTTTCCCTGGAGTGAGAACTTTGGTAGCAACTTTATGTGTCTCTGCGGCTGCTATGATATGACATGTGCCTTGAATCTCTTGAATGTGCGGACACATTCTTCTCCTTGTCTCCTAGCCTGTGAAATACACCTTTCTTCAATCATCTGAACACTATTCTTCTTTCCGGATCCTTGTCCCTTGGTGATTTGGAACGACCGTGCATTAGTTCCTGGCTTCCGGAAATGCTATGAGCACGCCTAGGTCCCAGCCTTTCCTTAAGGCTCCTTCTTCCACTCGGCGTTCCTAACTCGGAATGTCGTGAGGCCTCTTCAAAGTTAAGGCGAGCTTTTACTGCTTTGAGATTTTCTAGCTGCGCCTTTTCTTGGTGCACCTTTTCAGCTATGATTGGTAGAATCTGATGGTAATTCTTGTCACAGTATTCTAGCATGGCTTCGTCAGAAATAGGCCTGACCAAGTCATGTGGAGCTTGCTCCTTTCCTAGTGTGTTCCTCACGGCGAACGTGGGCTAGCTAAGTGAAGTTTGCTTGTTAGTGCTCATGGTGAGTATTTTAGGGAACGCGGTTGTATTCCGGTCCCACAGATGGCGCCAACTTGTTAGTACAAAATAAGTTTTGGGGTACGGAGTGGATTAAATAGGGCTTACTGGTCTAGGCCAATGAGCTATTAGTGGATTGGATCTTGTACTAGAGCAATTGAGGGATACGGAATCCTGCACAAATAAGAAGAAACCGTTAGTCTTACCGTGGGAATGGACCCCACGATTGGACTCCGGCGTAAGAGTAAGTATTCATGTTGTCAGATAATGTGTGTGTGATGAAGAGTGTCAGAGAATTGTGTACCTTGTGGTGTGTCAGATGGGGCTTTCTAGTATTTCGCTTATAGTTGTAGTGGCCAGAGTGAGACCCTTGTCGGGCAAGGATCCGCGATAATTGTGACTACGGACACGGATTCCCTTCCGCGTCGGCCTTGCTATGTCCGGGCCGTGCCAGTGCGATCCTGGGCTTAGTTTTAGCCTGCTTATTTGTTTAGTTGGGTCCGGAGCCCATTGTAATGGTACGGCCCAGGCCGGCCTGGTATGCCTATTATACGTCATCAGTTAATTTTAGTTAAAATTCTTGATTCCTCCGAGATGAACCTGGTTCGGATATTTTGTGTTACATAAATACATGTTTTAGATAGTTAGTCCACCAATGTGTAAAAACAAGTTAGGTCACCCGCGCTCTGCTGCGGGATGTTTGGCGGCCGGTGTTTTCGGTTGGACGTGTTAGAAAGTTTTGGTGCATTCTAAATAAAAAACTAACGGTCGACCGCTAGTGGGGAAATGGGTATTTTATAAAAAAAAATTAAAATGCGGGCAGTTTTCGTAATTTAACACATAGTGCGAGGGGGTATTTCGTAAATATTTGAGGGGATATTTCGTAAATAAAAAAAGGAACGGGGCGGGGCGGACTGGGTCGGGTCGACCCGACAATACCGATAACTCAGAAAGTGTGAGTGAATATTTTGAAAAAAAAAGCAAAAAAACAATTTAATTTTTTTTTAAATGTTCGGACATTCATAAAAAAAAACAGCCCGATGACTTAAAAAGTGCGAGAGAGTATTTAAAAAAAGAAAACAATTTTTTTTTTCTAAAGAAAAAAAAAACCGATCGGACCGGATAGGGTTGAGCCGGCATATTAAATGCACCCCGGTAAAAAAAAGGAAAATTTTATGTTAAAATTTTTTTGAGGAAAAAAAGTTTACTTTTAAAAACTTTTTGAGGAAAAAAAAGGAAAAAAAACCCGATGACTCTCAAACAGCGCGAGAGGGTATTCCGAGAAGAAAAAAGTAAAGTTTTATTTTAAAAATTTTTTGAGGGAAAAAAAGGTAAAAAAAACAAAAACAGTCAATGTAAAGGAAAAAGAAAGAAAAAAAAAAAGGCGCATTAAAAATGTTCGGACATTCATAAAAAAAACATACCGATGACTAAAAAAGTGCGAGAGAGTATTTAAAAGCATTCATAAAAAAAGACAGACCGATGACTAAAAAACTGCGAGAGAGTATTTAAAAAAAGAAGAAAAATTTTTTTTTTCTAAAAAAAAAAAAAAAAAACCGATCGGACCGGGTAGGGTTGAGCCGGCATATTAAATGCACCCCGGTCAACCCGGTAAAAAAAAGGAAAATTTAATCTTAAAATTTTTTTGAGAAAAAAAAGTTTACTTGTAAAAACTTTTTGAGGGAAAAAAAGGCAAAAAAAATGGTAAAAAAAAAACTAACTGTTAAAAGAAAAATATTCATAAAAAAACAGACCGATGGCTCCGACAGTGCGAGAAGGTATTTCGAGGGAAAAAAAGGGAAAATTTTATTTTAAAATTTTTTTTAGGAAAAAAAAAGAACGGGACGATTAGCGGAGCGCGAGGTTTGAGGAAACTTAAAGGTTTATTCATAAAAAAACAGACCGATGACTCAAACAGCGCGAGAGGGTATTCCGAGGAAAAAAGTAAAGTTTTATTTTAAAAAGTTTTTGAGGAAAAAAAGGTTAAAAAAAGGTAAAAAAAAAGAGTGAATGTAAGGAAAAAAAAAGAGGCGCATTAAATTTCGGGTCAAAAGGGCGGGTCACATTAAATGTTTGGCGGGTCGGTGCGTCTGCCGATTGTATATACTTATAATTATAATTCTTGGTCTAGTAGCAGGCTCACTAGAATTTTCTTTTGATCCTCTTTCTTTTACTTTTTCTTTTGATTTCTCACTTCTCATCTTTATAAGTTTTTGAGCAATTGTGAGATGTGGGTTGGAAAGTTTTTTAGCAATAAGAGTTTGAAGAATACTAGTAATCTTTGATATTATGCAAGAACTAAAGAGAGAAGTGGGTTGGAAAGTTTCTAGAGAGAGAAATATATTGAATATTATATGTGTGAAAAATAAGTAGTAAAACAACCAACCACCCTCTCTAAGGCATGGAGAGGGTATATAACTTACATACATGGCCGGCCATGGGCCTTAACGGGCTTTCCATGGGCCTTGGGCCAGACTAGCTTACTAGACTAATCATATAACATACTACAGACTAAGACTATTACAACTTGAAAGTGATCAATACTTTTCTTGTTTCCAACAATCTCCCCCTAAGAGAGGTCACTCTATTTTACAAAATATAAACCTAGCATACTATGCTATATCTCTTAGTCTTTAGCTCGTAAACTTGACTTTCTCTTGTGAATATGTTGTAGTAATCTTTGACTTTAGGCTCGAGCTTGTTCCTTTATCTTTACTTGTAAGTGGAGATGTGATCTTGAGCACTGTGAGATCATCAACCAAGCATAATCTCGTTTCGCCATCTTGTGACTTTGTCATCTTGTGATCTTGTGACTTCTGGACCGACATGCTCATACCATTCTTGATTTGTTGACTTGGAAAGCTTTAATGTTGCATCTTTCTTGAAATTCTTTAACTTTAACACTTCGTCACTTCGAGAAAGACGTTCGGTATCAGAGTGACGGAAACTTCTTTGAAATTCTTTGACTTTAATACTTCGTCACTTCAAGAAAGACGTACGGTATCAGAGTAGCGGAAGTCTTGAAACATGTACTTGAGCTTTCATGATGTCTTTATGTTTGTCGGTCGGGTATGAGCATGTGGTTATGAATCTTGTGAGTCAGCTGGAATCAGGTACCTTCACCACCATCTTTAAGTATCCTGCATTAAAACAGTTAGCAATAAAGCGGGGGGACGAATATGGCTTTGTCATTCGCCCGTGTTTGGTTGGAGTAACCTTCGAATCCGTGAGGATCGACCTGTGATCAGGTAGATTCAATTTAAGAAGAATCTCCTTGACAGGATTTCCAGCTGAAGTATAGAATCTTTCTAACACATTTGCATTAGATTCATCAAACTCAGCATGTTCTCATTATCGGAACGTCTCAAAGCAGACAACACGATAAGAGTGAACCAGCGAGTTACTATCTCACCGATTGAAAATAGAAAATTGATTTGAAAATCAATCGGTGTATCACTTGCAAAAGTGTTTTTGTGACACACCGAGAGTGTTAATCATTTCAAAAATTCATTAACAACCGTTGATCCATTTCCTGGAACAAGTTTGATTCTTATAGAATCGCACCATCGTTTCTTTCCAGTTGTCACAAGTTTGATTCATAAAGAATCACACAAGTTACCTACCATGAGCTTGTTTGATGTTGGCTCAAGCAGGATTTCCATCTTCATTGTGAATACTTAAGTATCACTCAGATGTTCTGGCAAAATCACAAGGATAATGCGTAGGACTCTTTATATATTTATTTTTGTAATTCCACATGTGCTGACTTGCAAGCAAAATTTGACAAGTGTCCTAATGAGATTTATGGATGATCTCTTTTGGCTCTAGACTCAATAGTGCACTTTGATTTTAGTGATCGGAGGCTGGAGCAGACTGCATCTTTTTCAATAATCAACTATCTCGGAGTGAGAAAGTCAATAGAAGTGCGTGTAATTCGCTAAGGAAATGAACAAGAGTCTTTTAAGAGACCTTGAGTGGCTAAGGAAGGGTTGTGCTAGCGTCACTGGGTCTGACAGTCTTCAATGTCAAGACAACACCTTAGTGTTTTCGACAGTTTATGTATTGACCCGGTTTTTGCCTAAGTGTATGGAGGGCTTCTTTTCGTTTTGAATTGTAACAAATAATGCAACGATTGTAATTTAGCTCTTTCGGAATGACACGGTTATCGTCGGTAAAATCCAAATATACCACGTTGATCGAAAATATGTCACGATCACGATGGTATAAGTTAAACGTCTCGTAGTTAAACGACACTCAAAACCGAAAACACAAAAATTACTTAAACGTGTGATTTTAGTTCGGTTGATTATAAGAGATTGACTCGTTCGGTTCTCAAGTTAAACAACTAGTTCGGTTCCATGTAACAAAGTGACTAGATCGGTGCTTTACGAAGTGACTAGATCGGTTATGCTAAAAATGAACTCGTTCGGTTCCTCTTGAATTAACTAGTTCGGTCTTCAAAGCAAGTGACTAGATCGGTTGCTCTTGAAACTTGACTAGTTCGTGTAGGTCCTTATAAACAGGATCTGAATGAGCCTTGAATGACTTATAGTCCTTTGAATAAATCCAAAGATACATAGGAGACAATGACTGTGAATATAAATATTGACGCGGAATATCAATACTTATACCAAGACGAACACAAGAACAAATACTAAAATTGCTATTACTATTACTATTTGATTGTGAATACTCAATCAACTGATGTGTTTACAATACTATTCTATGTTCCTTTTATAAGCTTAAGGAACCCTAAACGCGTTAAGAGATAATACTTATCTCTTCCTAAATCAACGCTAATTTGATAACTATTACTAAAATTACAACAGACTTAACTGTCTGACCAAGCAGTATTAACTTTAATACTGCCAGACTTAAGTTAATGCTGGCAGACTTAACTTGCTCTACCAGACTTAACTTCTATACTAACAGTACTAACTATTCAGCTATCAGTACTAACTATAACTAACAGACTTAACTTTAATACTAACAGTATTAAGTCTGTTTACAATATTTTCCTAACAATCCTCCCCTAACTTGATCTTCATTCATGAACTTCAAGTTTCTTCGTACTTTGGCTTCACTTTGGGCTTTAGAGGATTGTCTTGAACTTCTGTCTTCAAAATAATATGTCTTTAAGTCTTCAAATCTTGACAGCAACTAGTCTTCATAGCACTCCAATCTTGACTGCAACAAAATATAGTTTTTGGCAAACTACCAGCCATAAACGGATTTGTTGTGTCTTTACCATGAGCCGTTTGCTATGGACTAGCCAATGTTTAGGTTTGTAAGACCATGGTACATTGATAACCATATGATTTTGAGCAAATCATCAGCTATAAACGGATTTGATAACTCTTTACCAGCTAGCCGTTTGCTCTGGAGTAGCCATGCTTCAGTATGAATACTATGGTGCATTGAATACCATACAATTTTTGGTAAATTGTCAACCATGAACGGATTTGAGAGGTCTTTACCAAGCAGCCGTTTGCTCTTGGACTAGTTAGTTCTTATGTCTGTTAGACATGGTGAACCAAAGACCATTTGTTGTGTGGTGGTTAGCCAACACTCAAACCCTTTCTGCCTCTTCATGATCAGATTTGGCTAAGTCATCATCATCAGAATCTTCAAATTCTTCCAGCTGCTGTTTTACAAATTTGATCAGCTCCAAAGCCATAGTGCTATCTTCTTCAGTTTCTAACTTCAAATCCAACAGTTGTGAAAGCACTTCCTTGGTCAGAGGGTATCTGTTTTCTACAAGCATATGAATGACTAGTCCATTACTTGTCATGATAGTATGTACCCCTGAGGAACTATGTAATTTCCAGCTAATAATCTTCCAGTTAAGCTGTTCATCCCAAAAGTCAGCAGTGTCACCTTGATTAAACATTATTATCAGATCTCCCCAAAGCATCTTATCAAAGCCTTCAGGAATTTCATCTTGATATTTTTCCATTACAAGTTCATAGACAGCCTTCAAGTCTTCTCTGTCAAAGATTGATAGGACTCCCATCAAGGTGCGGAAGAATCTCTTATTTCCATTACTCCTTGTTACCATATTCAGATAGGCATCTTCCAAAGGTTTGGTTGGATCATATTGAGGTTTAGTTGTGAGGTAAAATGGGTCTGGTCTACTGGCTGTAAGGTACATTAGGGAGTCAACCATTCCTCTAAATCGAGTTTGGTCAACTGGAATCTCCATGAGATCCTCGTCCAGTTTCAATCGATCCACCATTGGTTCACCATCTAGGATGATGCAAGGGATTATTTGGTTGGCCTGTCAAAGCCAGATTTGGAGTAATGATGAGTCTAAAGAAAATGTGAGAAAATCAATGCTAAAGCAGAGAGTTTCAGAAATTAGGGTAATCTGAATCAGAGGTTTTGCATAAGGGCTATGACAGGTTTCAGAGTATTGCAGTCAACTCAACCAGAGCAAAGCTAAGCAGATAATGAAGAATGTAACAAGAATTTCTCAGGAGCACTTCCACCTTCTTGGTCACAGATGCCACACTCTAAAACCAAAGGGTAGGGCCTTGATTATCTAAGCTTTGATGATCTTTACATACAAAGCATAGAGAACTCTTGAAATTGATGTAAAGGTGGCTCAAGTTATGATTCAATAGGTACTATCTGCTTCCTACCCCATTCACTTTATTAGTGGCTCGCTAGCTACTAATTCAAAGATTTCATATCTGAACAATCACATTCTACCACTATACCTTCTGCTTTTCATCAAGGTCTGCTGCTTCTAGCAATGTGATTGAAAATGTTTCTCCATTCCTTTGTAGCTAAAAGAGATCCACAACAGAGATCACTTATGAAGATTTGAACAAAAAAGGAAAATGGAATTTGGGAAATTAGACATCAAATGGCAAATGGCAAATCTCTCTGTTAGGATTAACAGATTTAAAAAGAAAGCTGGAGAGAAAGATGAAGTATAATAACAAGGATCTCCCAGGTTTGACAAGAAGAAGTCAAATGTTGTATTAATGCTCTGAGTTGGTCCACTTTGCTAGGAAGTACAGAAAACTGTTGGATTCTAAAGCAAGTACTCTACATTATCAAACTAAGGAGCTAGATAAGACAGAAGAACCCAAAGGCCTTGTTGTCTGTTGATTCAATGTTAAACTGGTCAGAACATGAATGTAAAGATTTGGTTAAATGGTGCTAGCTCAACGTAAATGGGTATGATTGCTGGAGCGTGAGGAGGATGCACTTGGTAATGCTACTCAGGGGAAGTTGCGATGATGTTTCTATCGCTGCTAGCTGAATTTGCCCCCCATGGATATTTCTTTCTCAGGATACAGAAACTTGTCCCTTTTGGTGTGAACAACTATCTGCTGAACTAAAAGGAATTTGACAATGTAGAACTTAAACAAAGAGTGTTATATTCATGTTCAATCACATAAAAGTACTTTACCAACTTTCAAACAACAAAGGATGTACCAAAGTAATCAGCTAGCATTAAAGAAAGAATTAGATCTTAACTGCTAATTTAAAAACACAACAAACAATGTTAAAAAATGCCTGAAAACTGAATGAACAGGCTAAAACTTGAAAAATGAATGAAAGGTTCAACTTGTTAGGAAATTTTGTAATTAGAGATTACTACTAGTAGGTATTAGTTCATTCTGGTAAGAGTAAAAAATTTCCCTGCTGGTAGTTGTAGTGGTCCTAATGGTAAGGATAATAGTTAGTATACTGCAGTACAAAAGTTATTCCTACTGGTAGAACAATATTAGTCCTGGTAGTATTATGCTTACTCCGGGTTGTTAGTAAAAGTTAGTTAGTAATAGGGACATGCATGAGATATCCTAGGAAGTGATAACACTTATCACTTTAGCTTTTAGTTTAGGGTTTTCTTGTGTATTAAAAAAATTATACCGGCTTGATGAAGGTAACTGATTGATACTCTCAAAAAAAAAATAAAAAAAAAAAAAAAAAAAAAAAAAAAAGAAAAAAAAAAGTTGTTAAGGTGTTTTTTAAGGGGAGTTGTAAGTAGAGGTGAAAAAAAAAAAAAAAAAAATAAAGTTAAGTATTGTTGAAAAAAAAAAAAAAAAAAAAAAAAAAAAAAAAAAAAAAAAAAAAAAAAAAAAAAGAGTTTTTGTTGTGTAAAAAAAAAAAACAAAAAAAAAAAAAAAAAAAAAATTCACTTTTCATTATCAATAGAAAAGATCCATAGAGGATCATTGTTTTAGTAATTCTTTAACTCTGTTGTTTATATTCCGCATAAACAATAGTTTCATTTGTTAGGGTCTCTCTTAGAGTTGCTTGTGATTACATAAGTGCTCTGCAACCTCAACAGGCGTAAAGATCTATCTAGGGCTGGACCTATAAATCTTTATTGACAAATTCTGTGCCATTATCGGTATGGATGTTTCTAACAGTTTTGTTGAGACCGACTTGTATTTGCTTTAGAAATTTGATGACAGCCTCTTGGGTCTCATCTTTCAATCTCAAAAACTTAACCCAAGTAAACCACGAATAATCATCAACAATAACTAAGATGTATTTCTTCCCATTAATTGTTTGAACTCGCATTGGTCCACATAAATCCATATAAAGGGTATTAAGAACTTCCAAGTTGGTGTTTTCAGTTTTGGGTTTGTGGGTAATGATTTTTACTCTTTCCTAGTTAATACGCGGAGTAGAGATGATCTTTCTTAAACTTCAATCTAGGTAAGCCTCGAACTAAATCTTTTCTTGCAAGGTCATTGATGGTACCGGCGTTCAAGTGGTTTAAACCTCGATGCCAAAACCATGATTTGTTCTTGGAGGTTTTGGGTAACAAGCAAATTAGAGAGGACTTTAACATGTCTTTAATCGAGATAGTGTACAAAATAGAACCACGAGAACCTTTAATTAATTCAACACCATCCGTATCTCGAACATAGCTAGAATGCTTCCTGAAGGCAACTTCTAGATCCGAGTTACAAAATTAACCGATAAAAAACAGATTGTGTCCCAGTCCTTCCACATAGTATACCTTAGAGATCACACTTTCACCAATAACGTAGTCTCCATAACCCATGATAGCACCAAAATGGTCATTCCCGAATCTAACCGTCCCGATGAACTTTTTCACAAAATTCCTCAGTCACGAGCGATCCCCCGTCATATGTTTTGAACAGCCTAAGTCCAAATACCAAAGGACGATCTGTACGGCCTGCTATTTGGAAACAGGCAAAGATGGAGAGTTTTGGAAAGTGGATCCCCAATTTATGGTTGGGTTTTCCCCTCGGGTTAGCATAAGCAATCGTGATACTTTGTTAGGGTATTAGTTGATCCTAGTTATAGGCCTGATCTCCTAACGTAATGTTCTTCCTGTGGGCATCCATTGATAACCTACAGTGGTAAGTATGTTTCCTGTTGGTTTCCATACTTGCTTGACTTGCTTAGGTTTCCAAACTTGCTTAACTTTACTCACAACATTTTAACAGAGGGGGATGCATTCAAAGAAGTGCCAATAAAAGTAGACCACATCACACATATCAATTTGCAGAAATTAAAATTGTTACATGTTTGGCAAACAGAATGAGGAATTCCGAATTAATTACAGAATGCTTAAGCTAATACGAGAAATCAACGACGATTCGTAGGTTTTCAGATAGACCTTAAATGGTCCCTAATGGAGTTCTTCTACTTCTTCATGTTGCCACTCTTAGCCGCAAGATCATATTTTCTTGGTATTATCTCCTAGTCTAGAGATCTGCCCAGCGTCAGTGCAATTGTTTACTCCTGCGAAGGAGAACAGGACATTAGACGTACTGACCGTTCAGTTGCTCTACATGTTTATTGTGTGTTACTTTTTGACATTGCACATTGTTCCTCAAAAGTGACTTGCATTTTCTTAGGTAAAGAGGTAGAACAAGCTTGTTATCTCATGTATTTATGCTTTTAGACAACTGCCAATAACATAATGCTAACAATTTTCCAGAGAGTGTTGGTGTAAAAGCGTCAAGCTGATGCAAGTGAGCGATCAAATGGTACATTCAACCATAGCATTATCTACGATCTCGCTAAGGGTTCTACACTTCCTTAAGTTTAAGATAAACTAGATGCACTTCCCTATTGTTCCCTATTGCGAGTGGGAAAGAGGATCACATCTACAGCATACTCTTTCTTGGTGCACTAGAAATTTTGGTTTTTACATGATACCTTATTGACACATAACAAACTTAATCTGTATTTGGATCTATAAGACTACTCATTGTCAGTTAATAGGGCATTTGTCTGTTCTAGATGCTTACACGCTAGATCCTTAACAAGAATCATAACAATTCCTTGTAATGCAGCTTTAGTCCTTTACCATATTTCTGCCCTAAAAAAGCTCATTTTGGTTCTTAAAGAACATTGATTTTTTTATTTAAATTGAGTGAATCCTGAACGTCTAAGGTCATGAAATACTGTACGGTCCCAGCTTCACTATGGTTACATTCAATGAGAGATTCTGCATTCTCAATATTTTTTGATGGCGTAGTCTTTTCTGAATTGAGGCTTTCTCATTTTTATAGAACAACTGTAGTCAAAATCAGGAACAATCGGTGAGAGTGTTGTTTCTAAAACTTTCATTTAAGATTTTGATATTTATACTGCAGATTTAAATGATTTACCTCAAGATTGGAAAACTGTTTTATTAACTCATCATGATTATCCTTTTGAATCTTATCACGTAAATCAGAAAGCTCAACTTTAAGTTCCAGACAACGTGCTTTAAGACTGGTGTAGGCATCATGCATTTCAGTAAAACTAGATACATTAAGCTCAAAATTCGTTGCAACATGAAACACATCTTTGAACAAGCAATCAGTAATTAAATCATCATTTGCAATAAGAAGTTTTTTCCGCTCAATCTCATCATGCTTCCTATCTACAACGTGTTAGTCAACCTTAGCTTCCAACTCTTTAAAAATTTCTTTCATTTCTTTAACTATTTTGTATAGCCTTTTAATGCGCCTCAAAATCTTCTTTAAGTGTTTTTAAAAATGGATATGTACCTCGGTGAGATAACATGCCTTGTTTGTTCAATACCACCCTATCCCCTCAGAGAGCCCTGTTGGTGTAATTCTCTTGTTACAGGTTTTTTCAAAGTCCAAAAAGAGTTGTATTAGTGCAAAAATGTTAATTTTTACTTGACACTTTGTTGGAAGCACCCTTGGGACAAGTGTTGCAGGTTGTAGTATATTGAATATCATAACACAATCAAGAGATGATAGGTTGGCCGATTTCTTGTAGAGAGAGAGAAAGTGAATATGCTAGTGAGAGAAAACACCTTAAGTGTGTGTAATACGAATTGAACAACCAACCCTTTCCATGGCTGGAAAGGGTGTTTAAATACAAGAGTTTAAGTGCCCTAAGTAGGCTATGGAGTGGGCTAACATGTGGGTAAAGACCCGGCCCAACACCATAAGTCATACGCTAACGATTAAACTAATAGCTATGCTATTCTAGACAATGCACGGGGTAACCGAGTCTTTTTTTCATAAACCTAATAATCTCCCCCTAAGGGAGGTCACCCTAGAAAATACAGTTTGAATTCTAGCATTCTAAGTCTTGATCTAATGACGGTAGCTCGTAATCTTTGATTCTTATCTTCAGTCAATTGGTTTCTTTGTACTAAATGTGTGGATCTTTGACTTAGCTTTAGCTTGTTCCAAAAGGCTTATCTTTTGTATGTGATCTATGAACATTCATAAGATCATACCCATATTAATCTCTAATCATCATCTTGTGATCTTTTACTTTGTGTGCTCGTGACTTTTGGGCCGACATTCTCATACTTGTTCCAATCTTGAAAGCTTGACGTTATATTCGTAATTCTTCATCAATACATAACTTTATATCTTTGACATACTGAAGAAGACGTTTGAATCATCAAGTTTGCGGATGCTTTTGGGTCATTCTTTCTTGATGTTATAAAGTCATTGAGCCTTGAAGTATGAGCATGTGGCTATGAACTTAACTCTGCTGGAACGAGGTATCTGCATCTCCATCTTTATGTAATCCTGAAATAAAACAGTTAACAATAAAGCTTGGTGACGAATATGGCTTTGTCCTTCGTCCAGAGTTCGGTTTGCATAAACCTTATATACCTACTACTGAAAAAATATCTCTGGTCTTAGAAAGTTTTAAACCTCAAACTTATGAATTAGGTCTTTCCGCCGCACAGAGACCGTTTTTTAAACAGTATAAATATTGTACCTGTGATCTGGTAGATTCATTAAAGAACAGCCTCCTTGACAGGGTTTCCAGCTTAAAGTGTTAGATCATCTAACTCAATGCATTAATTCACTGAATCTTGCTAGTATATCTCTTTACACCGACACCTCAAAGCAAGGCCTACCTCACATAATATATTGCTCTTACTAATAGAACGGTAAAACATGATCATGAGTTTACTAATCTCACCAATTGAAGATAACATTGATTTATAGTTAAAGTGATTTTTGTAACACATCGAGAGTTTTAAGCTTTTATCAAAATTTATCCTCTGTCAATTCATAATCTGGACCGAATCGATGCCCAGTGTCACAAGTTTAATCCATTAAGGATCTCACAAGTCACCTACCTAGAGCTTGTTTGATGTTGGCTCTAGCAGGATTTCCATCTTCACTGTGAATACTTCGTTCACCTTCTCGTATTTTCTGGCAATAAAACAGATAATGAGTAGGACTCTTAAGATAATCCTTGATTTTCCCACAGTGTGTAAAGACAAGTATAATAGAAAAAAGTGCCTATACGAGATTTATTGATGATCTCTAGGCTCTAGACTCAATAGTGCATTTTGATTTAAGTGAGCGGAGACTGGAGCAGACTGCCACCTTTTCAATACCGACTACCTCAGAGTGAGAGAGTCGGTAGATTACGTGTTAAGTCTCCGTGACAATTGAAACATAAATGTTTTGAGAGATTCTGAGTTGCTAGGGAGGGTTGTGCAAAGCTATCACTTGGGTCAATGATACTTTCTTCATGTCAGCAATCAACCATGTGATTCTGACAGCATATGTATTGACCCCTGTTTCTACCCTAATGTTTTAAAGGATGGCTGCTTTCTTCTCACCTTTATCTATACATTTCTTTTTCAATCTTCACCCCCTTCAGTGCTTACCGAGACTTTTTTGATGGTGGTTTGTTGTAGTGGGCATTACTAAGTACCCTTGTTGGGTATTTCCATTTACTAGCTCCATCTCAGTCCGCACTATTCCCTTATTCACATTACTCCTTTTGTAATCAAACCTAAGGACTTCTACACTAACTAGTGAATTGTCCCTGGGTAGATCCCTCCAACTTTGGTGGGATCATAGGAACTCATACCTAACCGTACCATCCTTATAACTCCGATAAAGTAATTACAGGGTAGGTCTTTGGTATTTCCACAGTTGTCATCATAACACCCATTCTCGCTCCCTAAACACAAATCCCCCTTAATATGTCAACGATATTCCGAAAATAGTTGCACATATAGGAGAGCATATTAATGAGTCCAAAAGATCACATTTCTTTCATAGTTTCATACTAAAATCACATTCTCTCCCCCGATAAAAAATTTCAAACCCGTTGAGATTTTTAGATCTCAATGGATTTAAGTTAGGAAAATTTTGGAGAAAATATGTCTGATTAATGTAAGCCAATAATGGAACATAAGCGGGCTCCCCCTCAAATAGTGAGGAACCTAGTTCGTGTCAGTATTGATGAGTTTGTTCTAATGGTTTCAAAATTTGACACAAACTCAGAAAAATATGTATACTGACACGAGACACATCATAATTACTACTACTTAAGTAACAAGTTAAAACCACCAGAGAAGTACTAGAAGCTACAGAGAAGATGTCATCATTCGGTTCTCCGTGGAAGTCTGTAGTCTACTTGATCAAAATTAACTCACACCTTTAAAAATATATAATATATAAATATAAAATACTTATATAAATATATATAAATATAAGGGGGTAATGATCAAAAAATCTCAATTATAGTGATCCGGGAGTATGATTCCCGGGTCATTTCCCCAACGAGGAATGCAATTGAAAGTCAAAAGTCATTTTGAGAATCGATGCTTGAATGGAACAAGATTATGATTGGTTTTCTAAAAGTACGAGAAAATTAAGGCAAAAACTTAAAAACACTTAAGGGAAGACAAATTTTAACTAAGCATCAATAACATGAATAAGCAGTAAAAAGCATAAATAAGCAAGAAATAAGCACTTGAACAGTAAAAATGCAAGAAAATGAAAAATGAAAAACTTACAAAAGTCCAAGCTTTTGTATATGATTCAAGTACTCAAATCAGCTTAAAACCAACATATAGATTATCCACATAAGCACTAAACCCATGGCCATCCAATATTTACCATGCTCCAAGATTCTTCAAGTATTTTTAAGTGATTTTTAATGAAACAACTTTTTAAACAACAAGAAACTAGAGAGTTTCCATTGCTTAAGGATAAACAGCTTATAAGGGTTTTAAATGAAAGCTTTTAGTGACTTAAATAAGACTTGAGAACAAAAAGAGCTTAGAACAGATTTTAAGAAACAAACTTAGATTTCATTAAACTTCAAAAAATTACAAGGTAAATTACATCAAAACTAAATAAGCTGAAAAATAAAAATGCTAGGTAAAAAAACTAAGTGCCTCAATGGCTTACAAAGGAGCCTATTTATACTCATCGAAGGAAGGTTCTAGGAGGTGTGGCTTCTTTGCTGAGAACTTATACAGGCGTCTATCTTGTTGAGACAGGTCACAAATGTCATCATAGCCTCCAAAGATTGAGTGTTCCCCAGCTTGTATGATCCAGCCATTGATTTCTTTCTTGTCTTTTAATTTCCAATAACGAATGGTATGATTTAGGAGATTACCAAGGGTGGCAAATGGTGTGGATAAAGGTTGGTGAGGGGTAAGTTAGACAAAGTGGAGAAGAAAGGGGAATAGTGTTGGGGTTTTGGTAGGTAGTGAGGACAGACACACGTTTGGTATGGGAGATGATGAACAGTTCTACGCGCCTTTTTTAAAAGTTCTTGATGTTGGCAAAAATGGTCCCTCCAAGTGTATATCTTTATTACACTGCAAGTCCTGTGTGGTTGCATCTTTGGTCCTTGAAGTTTTGTATGGTTAGCAACCGATACGTCCTTATTAAGGATACTAACGAGGTTAAATAAAAAGCAAAGTGGGATAACGGGAGTATAAGAAGGAGTTGGTTTGGGCTCTTTTGGTTGGCCGGATATTATAAAAAAGAAGTTAGGACTTTTAAGTTTTACAGGTATTGTAAAGATAAATGGCATTTCCTGGGCCCACTAGGTGGGATACGTGCGGGCCCACATTTGGCAATTTAGGTTTTTAGGGTTCGGTTTTCGATGCTCTTTCCAAATCCACTTCCCGGGGTTGACTTTGACTTGATTTGACTTTGACTTTTTGTTGACTTTGATTTGACTTGACTTTTCTTTCACGCTCTAATCTGTTCTCAATGATAGCACGGTTTTGTCCGATTTTGCTTCTATTTTTTTTTCCTTTCTTTTGGATAAATCAATTACCTGCACATTAACAAATGCAAAACATACAAATACAACAAAATTTGGTTACTGTTTTTTAAGTCATTAAGTCAGGTTTTTAGTGGTCAAAGGTAAGTTGTAATAAAACACATACCAAAATCCCCCATACTAAGATATGTGCAATGTCCTCATGTCATGCAATAAGTAATCACTTAGAAAAGTAAGAATCTCATCCCCCTCAGCTAATTAGCCTCAAAAGTAGCTAAGTGTTCATCGAGAGGAATTAAAGAATCAATAGTTTAGAGAAGCTCCATTTTAACCATTTTTATACTCTTATTCCTACACATATTTTTTGTATTTTTCCTTTGTTAGATATTAGAAAAAGACTCGGTCACCCAGTGTATTTTACTGTTTATTATAGCTCGTAGTTTAATAGTTAATAGTACAACTATATCAAGTTTTTAAGTCGGGTACGAATACCCGGTATATATGTAAGTACTATATAAGCCTCTTCCAACTTTGGAAGAGGCAAGCTAGTCATTATTTCCATTTCATAGAAACATACTTTCTCTCTCTATAATATTCTCTCTCAAGTGTTCTCTCTCTAGAAACTAGCCAAATCCAAGAATGCACCCCCGTGTTATGATATATGGATATACCATAATTGTATCAGAGCTAATGGGAATGATTAGATCCGAGATATGTGCATTTCTTGCTTGATTTAAAGATCAAAAGTTAATAGAATGGATGTGAGTGGGGGTAAGGAAGTATCCTTTGAAAGGCACTAGCTCGTTTTTTGAAGATCTCCGAATTTGTTGTTTGAAATGTTAAAGTTGGTGTTTCTAGATTGCTATTACCTTGTGGTACTGTTGTGCAAAAGAAATCAAGCAAAACGTTCAAAGGGTGATTTATAGGATTTTGTGTGATAAAAGTCGATGTTCTTCGTGAATTTGCCAGAAATTTCTCCGGCGGTTTGCTAAAAAATATTATTTTATTAAGAGGTTACCAACCCTCTGACACAACGCGGGTTTGCTTTATTGGCGAGTTTGCTCAAGAGGCAAGTTGTTACTAACAGCGGTTTGCATACCAGCAGTTGAACAGGTGCGAGTTGCTCAGAGGCGAGTTGTTACTAAGACAGCGGTTTTGCTAACCATCGGTTTGAACAGGTGGCGAGGGGGTTGTTCAAGAAGCGAGTTGCTTTATACTAAGCAACGAGTTGCTTACGAGCGGTTTAGCTTAGCAAGCTTTTGAACAGGTTATCCATCGGTTTGAATATTTTTAAATAGCAAATATCTTGAGGAACACTCTGGCGGTTTGAAAACTCAACGGCGGTTTGATAAATATATTCTTTCGCTGACGGGTTTCTTGGCAACAGCGAGTTTGGTTCGGCAGTTGCCCTAAAAATTCACCAGCGAGTAGCCTTTATTTTCCTTTCACACGTTTGGTAGCCTCGTTTGCGTGCGGCGAGTGTGAGCATCTTTTCAGAATTTGAAATATTTCAAACTCGGGATTTAATATCACTAAAACAAAATTGAATACGTTAACCTCACCCCTTTTAACGTACACTCACTAATCCATTGATCGATCATAACATATCATGTCCATAATAATACAAGATGTCTAGTATCAAGAAGACATCCAGTTGTGCCGGTTTCCAGAATACACCGCCCAACCAAAGCTTGATAGAAACAGACTTGAATCTTGGCAACAAGTATACGTCTGTACTGTCTAGGAAAAGGATAATGGAGAGATATTATGAACCAACAAAGAAGGACATTTCTATGGGAACGGTCTCAATGGTAATTGCTGGAGGAACTAGGGTGCATTTCAAACAAGGTCCAGAGTACTTGCTAGAGTCCTTAACGACTTTTAGCTGAAGAAAAGGAAAGGTTTAAAGCTGACATTACGTGCAACAATATCCTACCATCAAGGTATACCATAAGACATACTACACACTCATCAATCACTATACTGACCCAGACTTTGAAAACGTGAAGATGAGTCTGGAAGATCTGAGTAACAAAGGATTACAGGGAATCTCATTATACGATTAATTTGAACACTTCTGTCAAAACAAAGGAGAAACCATTCAAGGATACTACGTTAGGTTCACGAAGATCATTAATGACGATGAATAAACATCAAGATGACCATGCCAGGATTGCAAGCTTAACTCAAAGTTGTGAATAACATGATACCTGAGTGGAGTAGATTCATAACTGAAGTCCAAACTTTAACAGTGGTTTGAAAGAGTCAAACTTTGATCAGCTATATGCATACTTAAAGCAACAAGAGCGTGCTTGCTAATGAGAACAAAATTATGATGGAAAGAGTTCATTCAGCAAATCTATTAATAAACCATTCATTCAAATTCACAACAAAACAACATTAATCAAAAAAAAATAAACATCAAACATTACAATATGTTGATGCAAGGGCCACAAAAAAAAAAAAATTCATTCAAAATGTAACACACACCAATCACCAAAACAAAGCAATCAAAAAACAAACAAATAGCAATGTAGGGTTTTTGAATCAAAATAATCAAACAAAAAAAAAACAACAACAATTCAACATTCACATAAAAATTTGCCAAATAATATCCATTGCACTATGTCAAGACGCCTCAGTTCAGCAGTATCCAACTCAATCAACCAAGTCCTCCTCAACCCTCAAAAGAACCACTCCTGCTGACAAACCTTCACCGGGACTCAGAAGTTCTTCAACAAAAAACTTGATTTGAAATTTTATCCAACACACTTGCCCTCCTAACATCAATGTACAAATCACATCTTTCCTCAAACTAACAATCAACTTTAGCTTCGTCTAATGCAAGGACAAAGCTAATGGTTTCCAAGACCGGAAAGTAGTGGTTCAAGAAGATCCGAAGGAGAGATACAATTCGACAAATCAAATGAAGACCATTTTCAGAGAAATAATGCAAGAGAACTGGTGTATAGGGAAATGGTAGAGTCAGAACAAGAGGAGGCTTTATTAATTCCAGGTCAACAAAACCCATCAAAAGCTAAACAACTGTGAACGGACTAAGTGGCTCATAGCACGAATGTCTAAGCCAAAGCGACTTCAAGATTCAGACTACTTTCACAGTGACAAGATGCTACTAAAAGCAAAGCCCAGAAGTAGAGCATTACTGATGAAGAACAAGTCGTTTTTTTCTTGCAGGGGAACAGGTTTACCAAACATTGATGAGATGTGTTATGATTCAACCCGAGAATTGATTTTTGGCACTCAATGTGGAGCCATGTCTTTGAAGCTTATGAAATGGTGAAGCATTCGACACTGATTTGAGAGGTCCCACTATCACATACCACTTTTTCATCAAATCTCACATCTGAAGATCCAATCTACGATGAAGCCGGGCCATCATATGACTCGAATAATCAATTTGAGGTACTAGATCATATGGATGAGTATCATGACGTACACGAGATGCAAAACGATGTACAACACAACTACTTAGAGCTCTGATGCGACTAACGAGTGGATAGTAAATGATTCTCGTATGATCATATGTAGAAGACAACGAAAACATGTTGTAAATGTATTAATCTTTCTGTACGAAATGATGCACTAATGTTATTCTCATGAAATGCATGAACAGGTTTACAAAGTAGATTAGCAAATAAGCAGACATGTAGTGAAAGACACATGACCTCGATGAACTAGCAGAAATAAGGAACTGGTTCGGGAAATGAAAAACGGGCAAAGTTGAATAACTGATAGAGAACGAAAAATTGATGAACAAATAGAATAAATCATTCTCGTCCGAACAAAAAGGAAACTCTTTAAAATCAGAACTTCATTCAGCACAAATACAACGTAGTTCAAACCGTTGACCATTATAAGTTCAAAAGACAGTAAGACGTAACATATTTTGAAAAGGATTTGTGAAGCAGGAAAGAATACAAATTCCTTGAAGAGTTTTTGGACATAAAGAAATTAAAAGATAAGATTGAAGATAGATTATACAAACAGGATCAGTCTGTTCAAACGGTTCACATGTTGTGTAAACCAAAATCATTTTATGATGAAAAACACAAGGTAGCAATAGGCTACAAAAATCCCTTATGTCTCGCTCGTAGCAAAGCAAAGCTCAGTCTGTTCGTATAGATGGGTCATCACACTTCTCACTACCAATCATGCACCCACTGTTATACATGACTCAAGGATACGCGTGAGATAGCTGAGATAACTAGGAAAAGAATGATGTTTAAAAAATAGCAAAGCCCTTTATGAATGTGAAAAATAAAGATTAGGAATTCCCCCCACCCCCCCCCCCCCCGATTACTCGAAAGAGAACTTTTCTTTGCACCTTTTGTCTCCCTAAAGAAATCTGACCCCAGAACAGAATATTTTGTCATAAGATGACCAATAACAGGAAAAAGGCTGAGACCTCATTCCAAAACCAAATTCAGCATTGACAGTGTATCCACCCAGATACCTCCTGTCAAGCTTGTCACACCAGAATTCTTCCAACTAAAAAGTCAGGTTGAAGATAATCTTTATGTACTCACACAACTATTCACCGAATTTGACAAAACTTGCAAAAACTAAATCACCCCCAACAAGGTATTAACAGAGTGGGGGGTGGGGGGGGGGGGGGGGGGGGGGGGGAGAGGAAAGAGGTTTGAGCAAACAAAAAGAATGTTACCATACTGAAGAATTCTATTTTTCAAAAACTCTATAAAGAGACAACTTTTTTGGAGTTCAACACCCTCATATAACAGAATTAAAGAAATTGAAGAAATTTTTGATGCAATAATAACGAAAGTAAACAAGAAACTGTAGACAACAATGTGCGAAATTGAGAAGAAAAACCCTTTGTGTGTAAAAAATATATCAAGTTTGATAACCCCAAATCACTCCTCATTGAAAATGAGAATCAATTGTAATTGTTTGTCGAGACTTAACTGCTTACGATGTGGAAAAATCACGTTGTTCTGGATCTTGAAAGCTGACATGTCGTAAATTGTCATGATATTCAAACATAATATCAAAACTTGAAGGGGAATGCCTACATTTGCAATTAAAGTACACATCTTCAAGAAAGTTTTAATATCCTCCAGATCACCATCACAGTGCAGGAAAGCTCCGATTTTAACTCATTCTTTAAATCAAGAATCACGAGAACACAGATTCAAGGAAAAAGATAACGTGATTAGGACACTTGAAAGATCTAGTCGCTAATTTGAATGACAGAAGTTGTGAGCCTTATAAGCTAAAGATGTCACTGCTCTTATTGAACAAATGATGCGATAGAGTAGAAACTAGAAAAGTCAAACAACATAACAAAGAATTGTTTACTCAATTAAGATTACGCGTGCTCTACAAGTGAAAAGACATCTACCAAGTTAAATGAAATTGAGAGTCAAAAAAGGCTCAATTAGCGAAGAAGGAGCCTTGTATTCACTAGTGAACAATGACCAAACCAAAAGTCTTTGCTCCTGGCATGTATGCATTGAAGTTTAAACCCATCCCTCATCTCCTTAAAGAACAATAGGGAAGTGCCAATAAAAACTATATCAGCCATCTTAATGAGAATGTAGAAACATAGGGAGATTGTCAAGAAGCTAGAGGTAGTATAAACCACTGTATAATTCACTATAACTAGCTTGCCAATAACACTAAGTTAACACTAGGAATTGATATACATATGTGATATGCAACTTGCCCAAAAAGTTTCGATCTGAAAGATATAACAAGGCTCCCTCTACCCCTGTTAATAGGAAAAGCAAGTTAAACGTTTAGTTATAAACAGGAACTTCATCTAGCAATCACACAGAACACAAAGTGCACCAGAGAGTTTCAAACAGACTAAATATCCGCTGTGAGTCCCTCTACAGATAAACGGATTCCAACTGAGAGCAAGCGGATCAAAGCCTAGAAGCAATACAAAGAAAAATAGGATCTTTCCTGCTAAGACTGAGAATAAAAGGAAGTAGAAGTACGCCTATAGGACAAATAATTCGTTTTGGACAAAAGTGAATCGGGTTGATTCTAGCCATTAGAGCTCTAAGCGGTTGTAATAATTCAAATTCTGAATCTGTGTCAAAACTTGTAACAATGTCTAAACTCTGTCAATTCCATGAAATTATGTTGTAAATCTAGAAATTCTGTTGACTGTTACCCACCACCTTTAGAAATGTCTTGAAGAAAAGAAGAACAGATCCGAAACCAAAAGGCAAAATGTCTGATAACAGTTTAAAACCAAGACCAAGCAGATCTTGAAACCAAAAGGCAAACCAGTCTATATACAGTTGAACAAGACAAAAGCAGGTTTGGAAAGCAAAGTGAAAACTCTTTTACCAGATATTGGTTATCAATGGAGACCCACAGGAAAGAAACTCACCTTAGGAAAACTTGATTGTGGTTCTCAATGGAGACCCACAGGAAAGAAATTTGCCTTAGGCGAAATGTGCCATTTAACTAAGCTTTCTGTGAAATGTTCTACTCTATATGCTAACCAACAGGACCCCAACAAAAATTGGGGAACCGAAATTCCAAACTCTCCAAACTCGACTGTTTTCAAATGCAGGTCGTACAGGTCATGCTTTGGTATCTGGACTCAGGCTGTTCAAAACATATGACGGGGAATCGTTCAAAGCTCATGAATTTTGTGGAAAAGTTCATCGGGTCAGTCAGATTCGGGAATGATCACTTAGGAGCTATCATGGGTTATGGAGATTATGTTATGGGTGACAGTGTGATCTCAAGAGTATACTACGTGGAGGGACTTGGACACAATCTATTCTCTGTAGGGCAATTTTGTGATTCTGATCTTGAAGTTGCCTTCAGAAAGCATACTTGCTTTGTTCGTGATATTAAGGGTACAGATATCCTTAAAGGTAGTCGTGGCACCAATTTGTACACGATATCGATTGATGAAATGATGAAGTCTTCTCCGATATGCTTGCTGTCCAAAGCTTCCAAGTCCAAATCATGGTTGTGGCATCGTCGTTTAAACCATTTAAACTTCGGCACGATAAATGATCTTGCTCGAAAAGATCTGGTTAGAGGTCTACCTAGATTGAAGTTTGAAAAGGATCATCTTTGCTCAGCCTGTCAACTTGGAAAAAGCAAGAAGTTCTCCCACCGGCCAAAATCTGAAAATACAAATATGGAAGTTCTTCATACCCTTCACATGGATCTGTGTGGTCCAATGAGAGTCCAGAGTATTAAAGGGAAGAAATACATCTTAGTCATCGTGGATGACTATTCAAGATTCACATGGGTAAAGTTCTTGAGGTCAAAGGATGAAACTCCAGAGTTTGTCACCAACTTTCTTAAGCAAATACAGGTTGGCCTCAACAAAACAGTCAGATTCATCCGCACAGATAACGGAACGGAATTCGTCAACCAAGTTATGTCTGAATACTATGAAGGTGTTGGCATATTTCATCAAAAGTCTGTTCCGAGAACTCCTCAACAAAACGGAGTTGTTGAAAGACGTAATCGTACACTGGTGGAAGCAGCACGTACAATGATGATATTCTCGAAAGCTCCCATGTTTCTATGGGCAGAAGCTGTAGCCACTGCTTGTTACACCCAGAACCGATCACTAATTCATACTCGTCATAACAAAACACCTTATGAGCTTGTGCATGATAAAAAGCCTGATCTTACATTCTTTCGAGTATTTGGTGCTCTGTGCTATCCTGCAAATGATAGCGAAAATCTAGGAAAATTTCAAGCCAAAGCTGACATTGGGATTTTCGTTGGGTATGCTCCTAGCAGGAAGGGCTATAGGATCTACAACAAGAGAACTCGTCGATTAATGGAAACAATTCACGTCACATTCGATGAGATGCATCAGTCGATGGCTCCTGTACGCATCAGTTCAGGACCCGCGCCTTTCATCATGACCCCTGGACAACTCAAATCAGGGCTCGCTCCAACCGACAAAGAGCTGGAGATGTTATTTCAACCAATGTTTGATGAACACCTTGAACAATCTCGAGTTAATGAACCAGTACCTTCTGCTACTGAATTTAATGCTCAAGTTGTCCCACCAGGTACATCTTTGTCTACAACAATTGCTCAAGATGCACCGTCAACAAGTGCTTCATCGTCAACATCCGACATTCATCCTCCAGTCCAACATCAAGAAATTGCAGAAGAACCCATTCAAGAAGACACCCCAATCATTCACGATGTTCTTCCTCCTTCAAATAACCTTGTTACTGGAGATCCAGGTTCGGCACAATCTTCATCTGAGAATGTTAATGCAGAGGAACCCAACCAAGTTAACTACCCTCCAGATCATCTCAGAAGATGGACCAAAGATCATCCTCTGGATAACATTGTTGGCAATCCCTCTCGTCCTGTATCAACCAGAAAACAGTTAGCATCCGATGCTTTGTGGTGCTGTTTTCATACTGAACTGTCCAGAGTCGAACCCAAGAACTTCAAAATGGCCGTGATAGAAGACTGCTGGTTTCAAGCCATGCAAGATGAAATTCATGAATTTGATCGACTTGAAGTATGGGAATTAGTACCTCGCCCAATCTATGTTATGGTTATCGCTCTCAAGTGGATCTACAAAGTAAAGCTTGATGAATATGGTGATGTACTGAAAAACAAAGCTCGGTTAGTTGCAAAGGGATATCGTCAGGAGGAAGGTATTGATTTTGAAGAATCGTTTGCTCCAGTTGCACGGATAGAGGCCATCAGAATATTCATTGCCAATGCGGCAACCAAGAACATGATCATCTACCAGATGGATGTCAAAACTGCTTTTCTGAATGGTGATCTTCAAGAAGAAGTCTTTGTCAGTCAACCTGAAGGATTTGAAGACCAGGATAATCCTACTCACGTATATCGCCTGAAGAAGGCTCTGTATGGGCTTAAGCAAGCACCAAGGGCGTGGTATGACACACTCTCAAAGTTCCTGATGGCAAACAATTTCTTCAAGGGTGCCGTGGATCCAACGTTATTCACACGCAAATCAGGCAAACACATTCTACTTGTTCAAATATACGTAGATGACATCATTTTTGCCTCAACAGATCATAATGCGTGTAACATATTTTCAAAAGAGATGAGCTCCAAATTTCAGATGTCGATGATGGGACAAATGTCGTTTTTCTTAGGACTACAAGTTTCTCAAAGTCCCGGAGGCATCTTTATTAACCAAGCGAAATATGCTCTCGAAACCTTAAAGAAATATGGAATGGATCTCTCTGACCCTGTCGATACACCAATGGTGGATCGATTGAAACTGGACGAGGATCTCATGGGGATTCCAGTTGACCAAACTCGATTTAGAGGAATGGTTGGCTCCCTAATGTACCTTACAGCCAGTAGACCCGACCTTGTATTCGCTGTTTGCATGTGTGCTAGATATCAGGCTAAGCCTACCAAAAAGCACTTTGAAGCTATCAAACGTGTCTTTCGGTACTTGAAAGGAACCATTAACATGGGTCTTTGGTATCCGAAAGACAACGCCATGTCACTAACAGCTTATGCAGATGCGGATCATGCGGGATGTCAAGATTCAAGAAGAAGTACGTCGGGAAGTGCTCAGTTTCTTGGAGATAGATTAGTTAGCTGGTCATCAAAGAAACAACGAAGCACGGCAATATCAACTACAGAGGCTGAATACATCGCCATGTCTGGATGCTGTGCTCAAATCCTTTGGATGCGATCCCAGCTCAAAGACTACGGATTTGACTTCAATAAAATTCCTCTGTACTGTGACAACAAAAGTGCTATTGCTCTGTGCTGTAACAACGTCCAGCACTCTCGCTCTAAACACATTGACATACGGCACCACTTCATCCGAGAGCAAGTGGAAAATAGAGTGGTTGAACTCTACTTCGTGGAAACGAATTATCAACTTGCAGATATTCTCACCAAAGCCTTACCCAGAGAACGGTTCGAATTTCTTCTTCCACGCCTAGGCATGAAGAGTTTGACCCCTGAAACTCTCAAACGTCTTCAAGAAGGAGAGGATGAGTAAACCAAATGCCTTTGTGTATCCTTTGTACAAAAAAAAATTATATATATATATAGATATATATATTTGTTTAATAAGTCTAATAAAATACTTAGGAAATATTTTAAGTCATTTGGAATTACTAAAAGGCTTGCAATTACTTCAAATTGCAACCCGGTTTAATGTATGAGCATGGATTACTTTATATCCATGCTTTATGGGAGTAGAGTAATACAATGGTGATGGGGGAGCTGTTCGCCTGATCTTTTCATCTCAATCAACGACTACAGCTCTTTCAATAGAAACCTGGTCGTTGTTTGAGGGGGAGAGTGAATGTGAGAAATTATAAGGGGTTAACATTTGAAGGGGAGTTAATTAATTTTAACTCGAAGGTCCAAAGTCATCTATTGTGGAAATGTTTAGGGTGTAAAAAGCATTTACTCTTTGTTTCCTAGCCTTATTAACCAATAGGGACTAAGTTGGCCAATTACCTAATCTTAGAAATGCCTTAGAAATACTTAAAACAAGAAAGAAAAGAAGGGACTAAATCTGCCAAGTTTGTATCTTGGGTGTATAAAGGGGCGACGGGTTGCAAATTGGTCAATATCTTCGAAAAACAGTCAAAGGAAAAAAAACACACACACACACACACTCACGCAACTCGCCGCCAAGAACTAAATCACAAATCGCCGATTTCAAGGGATTCTCGCAAAGGTAATCATAGATCCTTTATCTATATCATTTATCATGTGTGTATTTCAATGGAATCGATCGAATACACATTAAAAGGTGTAGAAAAAATAGATTTAGGGTCGTTTTACACATAAATGCCAATGTAGTGTTATAAGGTGTGCGTTAGATGTTGGGATTTGTTCATAAGGCTTATATGAATAAGGTTTGATGTATGGATTCATTTCCCAAACGATAATAAAAGACTTGCACTTAATTCTTACCGGCGGGTTGCCAACAGCGGGTTGCTTAAACGGCGGGTTGCCAACAGCGGGTTGCCTAAACGGCGGGTTGACAAAACCAGCGGATTGACAATAGCGAGTTGCCTAAACGGCGGGTTGACAAACCAGCGAATTGACAACAGCGAGTTGCCTAACGGCGGGTTGACAACAGCGGGTTGCCAAAATAGCGGGTTGCCTAAATAGCGGGTTGCCTTATGGCGGGTTGTCTAACAACGGGTTGTCTAAACAGCAGGTTGCCATAATTTTTCTATTATTTTAATCCAACAGGTAAACCGCCGTCTCTCGGCGGTTTGGTCGAATATTTTATATTTTCGCGGCGGTTTGCTCAATTCTCCTAATGGCGATTTGGCATTCTACCTAGCGGCGGTTTGGGCTAAATTTCATATTTTGACCTATTTGAGCCCAATAATCTATCAAGGCCCATTCGAATGACCCAGTTGCTTTTCTAAACCCCATCCGGGCTTAGTTAACAAGCAATTGATCCTGTTGGATAATTAGTAGATTTTAATCAAACCAGAGTTACAACTGTTTTAATCAATCGTGCAGTTACATGACTTTTATCAATGCTAACGTTCTCTCTAACTTCGTTTCTCTGCAATGTTTGTCTTCTTTGTTAAATGCTCTTTTGCAGAATACGATGGCAGAACAAAATGTTCCCGCTCAACCTCCTACAAGAACAGATGAGCAGATTGTACCTCGCTCTCAGTGGTTAACAATCGGGAAAAGCAACCTACTTTTCAATGCACAAAAGATTCAAAAGAACCCCATCTTTTAGATATCAGTGGACATCCTGAGTAATACAAACTTCTTCCAAGCATTCACTGCCTCAGCAAATGTTCCTGCTATCTACCTGCAGCAGTTCTGGAAAACGATGTCATATAACGAGAAGACTGGGGTTTATAGTTGTCAAGTTGATGAACAATGG
>BQNB010047941.1:9858-42829 GCA_026074375.1 Tanacetum coccineum
CTTGGTCAACCTGAAATATCAAATACCTCTCTGTTTTTTTTAGGTGGGTATTTTAGTCATTTGAGTTTGACCAAAGACGAAAATAAACCCAAAGCTTCCCACAAGGACGTTGCCTGCAATTTTCGAACCATACGGACGAAACATGCAATTTGGCCATACCACAAGGACGATTTTTGCAATTTACTCTCATTTCAAACTTGCACTCATACTTCCTGTGGATAAAATACAAGCGTGTATTTGGTCTTTGACTAGAGTTAAAAGTACTTTTTCGTCTTCCTTTCATTTTGGTACGCGCGAGAATCGTTTAGTCATTTAATTTTTGCAAGGACCAACAATGCACTTATAAATAAAGCTGAGCAAACCCACCCAAAACTGACCCGAACCGATGAACCGACCAAAACCGAACCGAACCGACCTTATTCGGTTCGGTTTCGATTTTGTATATTTATTTCGGTTTTAATCGGTTCGGTTCGGTTTCGGTTCGGTTCGGGTCAAAATACCCTTGTTCGGCTCGAACACACTTATTCGAACTGAAACCGTACCGAACCGACCTTATTCGGTTCGGTTTCGGTTTATATATTGTATATTCGGTTCGGTTATCGGTTGTCAAATTTTCCTTATTTGATTTTGGGTCGATTTCGGTTCTCGTTTGCAATTTGCTCAATTATTTAAAAGTTCCAAATTTACCGTACTAGGGGTTGTGTTTTATTTGAGCATGTTCTGGTTTTGACTAGTGGTTAGTTTGGAATGAAACCTTGTTGTTCTTGAACTTTTACTCTTGCCCCATTTAACTTACTAGTTGGGTTGTGCTTATTTAAACGGTTAAAATTTACCTTACTAGTTGAGAGCGTGTTTGGTTTCTTATAAGGAATCATTATTGGTATACTTTGATGAGCATTGATTAGTTTACTTAACAAGTTTTGAAACCCGCGCTTGCTGCGGTGAATTATGTTTTTTTTTTTTTCCGTCTAAGCTTTTTTAAGATATTAAAAATTGGTGATTGTTTTAAAAATATCAGATGTTGGTTAGAAATTAATATTTACATTCTATATTCAAGTATCCCCAAAACAGTTTACGTGTACACATATAGGAGCTCAAACAAATCATGTGCGTTTTGAACCTGTTTCACCCGTACCAAAAGAGCCCATTTTGTTGGTTGTGGCCTCAGCTTAGTTAGCTAAACAATGAATAACAGCCAATGTTACAGGCACGCAGTGCAACGTTGATACTAATTCAATGCACAATAATTGATAGGAAACTAAACAATGAACAACAGCCAAGAACAAATAAATACACAGAGCGTTTTTTTGAGATTTTTTTTCTTGTCCATCAAATTCTAATAAGCCGCTTGGATAAAGCGGGTAATCAATGTCCTCTTGTAGCTTCCATCCTTCCTATAATCATGAAAACCATTCATATTTCAATATGCCGTGCAGAGACCATAATTTGTATGAAAGCTAAATCACTATTATAAATTGTTTCTCCATATATCTGACCACAATCGAACTTGTAATTACATCTTTTAGTATCAATGGAAAAACAAACTACCAAAGAGTGTGTCCTCGACCCCTATGAGAAACTAATCATAAAGCTCAATAACTAATCAAGAATTATAGAGTGAGTAATCCAGATACTTTTTGGGGTGATTGTATTAGTGGAACAATAAACTAAAACATAAGGCAAGAAAAGCGAAGTTTTGTATCTAGACGCATTCATTTGAATGAACGAAATCGACGCATTCATTTATAAATGGGTTAAATCAAACATATCCAAATGTACCTTTTGTCTCATACACCCTGGAAGGCATGTGATCTCCCAGGTTAGCTTGAGGTCGTCGTTTATCACAAATCCCTTGCAAAAAAATCAAATAAACAATAATAAGTTCTAGTATTCCACTCCAATACCCCTAAATTCTTGAACTCCCTTGCGGCTTTTCTAAGTCTTAAAAATATACTTGTCAGAACTGTAGTCATTGTTTATACTTCATAGGGTAAAAACCTGAAGTCCTTCACCATGTTTTGAGTAGACATATATATAAATTCGTTGTTAGTGTAAGATTAGGTGACGGAGTGCATGTAATTTCATTGTTTTTAAGTCAACAAAAATATTTGATAGTGTTCTATCGTACCTACAGGTAAGAAAGTGAAGTCTGATAGCCCGAATTGTCTCATCTTGTCCTCGGTCCATAAATTTTCCAGAACTGGTACGCAACCTGAATAAGTGACGCGAACATGATTTGAGTAACCAAATGATAGTTAGAAGATTCAAAACCTTGCAAACTGTAACTGCATACCTACTATCTTTGCTCGTGTTAGTCACATTATCAACAACTATTGATTTTTCCATGTGAGGTAAATCCATTCCAACATAATTAAAATTACCATCTCTCACCAAATGACCATTGGCATATATATCTCATTCATGCATGCCTAAAAAACTCAAACTAAAATCAGCATTAACCCATTTATAAATGAATGCGTCGATTTCGTTCATTCAAATGAATGCGTCTAGATACAAAACTTCGCTTTTCTTGCCTTATGTTTTAGTTTATTGTTCCACTAATACAATCACCCCAAAAAGTATCTGGATTACTCACTCTATAATTCTTGATTAGTTATTGAGCTTTATGATTAGTTTCTCATAGGGGTCGAGGACACACTCTTTGGTAGGTATTTGTATTATCTTCCCATTGATACTAAAATGAAATTAAAGGTTCGATTGTAGTCAGATATATGGAGAAACAATTTATAATAGTGATTTTGCTACATCACTACAAATTATGTCTCTGCACGGCATATTAAAAATATGAATGATTTTCATGAATATATAAGTGCTGTGTGTGGGGGGATGGAAGCTACAGAGGACATATGATAACACCACCCGCTTAAATCACAACGCTAAATTAAATTTGATGGACAAGAAAAAAAATCTCAAAAAAACGCTCTGTGTATTTATTTGTTCTTGGCTGTTGTTCATTGTTTAGTTTCCTATCAATTATTGTGCATTGAATTAGTATCAACGTTGCACTGCGTGCCTGTAACATTGGCTGTTATTCATTGTTTAGCTAACTAAGCTGAGGCCACAACCAACAAAATGGGCTCTTTTGGTACGGGTGAAACAGGTTCAAAACGCGCATGATTTGTTTGAGCTCCTATATGTGTACACGTAAACTGTTTTGGGGATACTTGGATATAGAATGTAAATATGAATTTCTAACCAACATCTGATATTTTTAAAACAATCACCAACTCTTAATATCTTAAAAAAGCTTAGACGAAAAAAAAACATAATTCGCCGCAGCGAAGCGCGGGTTTCAAAACTTGTTATTCAATTATATCAGAAAAGAGAATAAATATTCGGTCCTTTATTAATCTTGCTTAATTCAAAAGTCAATAAAACGATATAAATATTTGAATAACCTCTAAGTTTTTTTTATGATATAAATATTTGAAGAACCTCCAAGTTTTTTTTACTACTTGGACAGATTTCGTGAAACTTTTGATCCTTCAACGGGTCAATATATATACGAGGATCATTAATGTTAAAAGACTACAATTTATAAAAAAAAGTCAAATTCGTAAAATTCTCAAAAATTTCGAAAACTAAACAAAAGAGATGTTGAAGAATAAAAAATCTCTGAATTGATCTTTTACCCTATTCTCCTGAAAACAAAAGAGATAAAAAAAAAAAAAAAATGACGAAATGGTAAACAAAAAAGTTTTCTCATTTTTTTAACGATTAGTAATCACATGTCAAATGTTCATCAAATAACTTCTTAACAAATCTGTATACTTTAAAGATTTTACTAATAAGCTATTATTAACATCTGATTATGAGATGATGGGTAAGTGTTAATTAAAGACTTACGGTATCATTAAAAGAAGAGTAAATTAAATAATACTCCGTAAAACAATTATAGCCAATGCCATAAGACCAATTCAAGCTTGACCACCCCATGGCGACGACTTGTACAAGACCATGACGACCAATTATTCCTTTAACATTATAAGATTTTTCATAATGATAAATATTTGCACAAACCTTTATACATTTATATAAACTAAACCACACGCCTTATACTCGTTTACGCGGCCATTACACTTCCATATAAATATGCATGTCGGTCTTAATTCTCACTTCAATCATCTCTTCATTCCATAACAAAAACAAAAACAAAAAAGTATTACTTTCACTTAAACGTAAACAAACCACCAGTTTAATTTCTAACAGCTAAAACAGTTACACTAACGTCATTCCCGATACCTTTGAGAATGTCTCGACAATTCGTACGTAGTGGTGCTGCTCCTAGGTTGATACCCAAAAGAGGACAAGTTATAAGAAACAGCTTAAAAGTTGTCATGACTTATGTTTGTTGTTGTCTTGGAAGTCCTAATAATACCCATTCTAGGAAGTCTTCGAAAGTTTCGTCACATCGTTGAGCATTGGCATTGATGCTTGTAGAGTTTGCTGTGGTTGTGGTTGTGGTCTTGTGGATGGTTTCAGTTTTGGTGTCGATTTTCACTTTTTCAATAAGTTATGTTAAATGATTACTGAATAAATGAAAATTTATGATCGGTAGTTAGGAAAAATTTACAGGTAAGAAACGAATCTAATATCATGTACGCACTTATTACTGTCTTAAAAAAAGTTTTAACGATAGCATTTGACTTAGAGTCGAATAGCTTATATGTATGTATCCATGTGAAATGTAAATGTCAAAGTGATAAATGTGATTGAAATGCAGTACAACCAGCTGGGCTCGGTCAATCCTAAGGGTCCTTATGTATTCACAATCATTTAGCTGAACTGCGTGCTTCAATATTCTGACAAATATATATGCACAAAAGTCGACAAAATCTAATCAGTTAACTAGCTTTTGATGTTAAAGGTCCACACGCCACATATATCGGTTAACTAGTTTTCTCATGTAGCAACGTAAACAAAATATGAAATCCGTTCAATAGCAACTTGTTATCCCTTTCTCATGGGTTAAACAAGATATATAATCGCTTCATATGAAATGTCAAATGTGATCATAACTTGAAAGACTTATTCTTAACTTGAGACTATATTCATGAATCACCTTGAGACTTTTTAAAGGACTTAAAACTATTCGTTTCAGAACTAACATCAGAAAACAAAAAAATAATAATAATATAAAATTGATGAGTATTAAGAAAAAAGAATATAATTTTCTCTTGGTATTTATTTATATACATCTAGGTATGACGGATATAATATAAGATTTGTGTACGTTTACAAATCTAGCAATCACTTTGGTTGTCCATGTAAATGAAACATTAGTTTAGTTGGGTTGACATAAAGTACACGGTTTGCGTTGGCGAGTCATGAAAACGTTGCTATCTGAAGATCCAGTCTCAAGAGGCTTACGTTGACTTCACCCTTGTATAAACAACTAGAGTAGTAGAATGCTTAATTATGTGTTTTTCTAGTCACATGTATTTCATCAAGGCTTTTTACACGATTTAATAAGATCACTTGTACACATTTGTCTATGATTCAAGGTATAAAGATACATTGTTATATACTTTCACTAGTTTTGCGGTATTTATTTTCTTGTATACATAGACTTGTATATGCTCAGTGGCTTATTTATACGTATATGACTTTTTGCTTTTATCATTTTCACTTACGTATATTCTTATTTTTGATCGTATTGACGTTATATGTATATTCTCTCTCACACATAAACACGCGCATTCTATAAAGTATTTGTAGAAGCACCATTCTATAAAGTTACACTCCCTGTGTTTTAAAATTATTTTCTCCTGATAAAAAACACACAGTTTAAGAAAAATGTATTTATTATTGTTTTTTTTACTTTTCAGCAGAATAACAGTTTTATTCTTAGCTAATTAATTAAAGTCTTTTTTAAGTTTCTAATAATAATTTTAAATAACTATAATATAGTAAACTTGATCAAACTTCTTTATATATTTTAGTAGTGGTTAATTAAATTGAGACATCAAAAGAAAAACATGAATTATTAATTTGAGACGGTAAGGAATAACTCTTTACATCTTATATCTTCCTAACTTGCTTTTGGGGTAACTATGATTTATGACATTTTTGTCGACTAAGCATCAGGTTTGAACTGAACTCACCGGCACACATACTCGGTAAAATTCTCCATTTTTAAAAAGTTGATGTACTCATTTCAAAATTGTTTGTTCCTATCAATAATTGAACTTAAGGTGTCACACATTTTATTTTGATAAGCCACTAATAATGCTTCTCACAAACTGCTTTTGGTGGGATTAAGTATTTGTTGTGTTTTTTACTCTCTTTTTTTATAGTATGTCTCTCTTTTGATTTATAAGCTATCGAGCTGAGAAGCACCCATGTTTATCATGCTTATATAATAAGTAAATTGAATAAGCTTTATAGTTTAGAAGCACCCATAATGTTTATCGAAAGTACACGGATTGAAAGATCGTAATGGATAAAACTAAATGTAAGTTGTTAGTCGAAAATTATTCTACGTATCTTGTTGAACGGGTCCAACAACTTTCGAGATCATGACGACACTTTATCTGTCTAAAGCAGCTAGAGACAAAATAAATAATTTGAGTGGGGTCGATAAACTGTACGGACGATCCGAAAAACGTGCTTTTGACTTTTATTGTTTTGCCGAGTCATGTATCTGATTAATCTGAATACTTTATTTTGTTGAAATAGTCTTTGTTCTGGTTTTTAATTACTTTTTTACTCTTTAAGTCTTAAAGTTTGTACTCCTTTCATATTTTAATACTATCAAATCTTCATTGAGTCAATTATTTTTTGTTCCTTTCAAGCAACAGATGAACTGTTAACCAATGTTTTGAAACCCGGTTCGACCCGGCCGGGTCAACCGGTTGAACCGGGTCCGGCAGGCTGAAAAACGGGTTAAATAAACCGTTTTATATTTCGAGAACCCGGTTTGACCCCAGCGGTGTTTAAGGTGACCCTGTCAACCCGGGTTTCTCGAAGACCCGGTTTTTAGTACAGCAGACGGCCGAGTTTTGGTTTTTTCATGTTTTTTTATAAATAAAATAAGTTTTTTATATATATTTGCAACGTAATTTTATTTGTTACATGTTATATTTGGTAGTAAATCGTTTTTAGGCTAAATATAAGGTATATTCATAATTTATATATATAATTTTTTGTATTATTGAAAATAATTATTTTTTTATTTTTTTTTATGCAAACGGTGACCCCGGCTGGGCCAAACCGGTTGAACCGGTGACACCGAATCTTCATTGAGTCAATTATTTTTTGTTCCTTTCAAGCAACAGATGAACTGTTAACGAACCTGATGAAAATTTGTAAGAATATGATATTGGTATCCTTTTAAAATACAAGTAATACCTAAACAGGTAGAGACTAAGCCATGACTTTTAGTTAAGGATACCAACCTATATTAGAAAGAAGCTAAACATACGAAACTAGTAGAAAAACAAATTTTAATCTAATTAATTATTCTCAACTTTTAAGGGTGGTTCACCATCCACTAATCACCTACTTGTAAAGGGTACACATAGCACCTAATTTGTAAGTTCCTAACCTATAGGGTATAAACATTTAAGTATATAATAGTATTATAATATCGTTTATAAACAAGTGGGAGATAGTCGATGAATGATGGTAATAAGCGATCTCTAACGACCTTACTAGAATAAATAGGAATTTACAAGTTCTTCACTTAAATTTTATCCTATAGATAGACTACTCTAACTTGATGTTATCGGTAAAAGACCAAACGTTATAGTTAGAAATGCTACTAATTTGTCCGTTCAAAAAAAAAGAAATGCTAAGCTATAACTTAACGGTTAAGTCAAATGCAAATGTTCTTATTTTCCTAATCGACTAGACAATTTTGTGTGCCAATCAGTACAATCAACCCATTTATATTGAAGGATTTTGCTAACAATAGCTTTAAAAAAGTTGTGTTAAACACCATGCATTTATTCACATATCAAAATGAAATTTAAAGACACAACATTGATAAGCAAAACAAAATGAGCACAACACAACTAAACATTGTTAACCACAATCCTCATCGCTTTTGTTAGCAAACCTTTTTTTGAAGGGTAATGCTAAATATACACCTTATTTCCAATGTTTAAACCCACATTAATTTATTAATTAACTTTTTACATGATCTTTTATAATCACGCCTGCAGTTGAGAATCGTGGAACTGGAGACATCCAAGTAAAAGATTAAAAACAGAATTTACCATTAATTGACCAAAAATATTACAAAAAATTCAAGAACCATTTCAATTGTCCATCAACTATGTAACGTTGATAACCAACCAATTGTTTTTAAACACTAATTAACCATATATTTGTATAAATCTTTTCACGACATGTATTTTCCTATAGAAAAATAATCTATTATAAAAATTATGGTGTTAGCATTTATGTTTGTTTTAGACGAGAATCATGAAGTGTAAAGATCTAGCAATTAAATCGAGATACAAAGATAATGTATACTACCCAGTTAGTTATAGATAGGAGAGTTATATTGAATACCAAAAAGGTTGGAATGACTAGAGACTCACCCACACGCATCACTAAAAAAAAAATCAATGTTGATCAAAAGCAATTAATTATTTCACCAATTTATTTAAAATTTAAATATCTTCCTAAACCGTTAATACGTAAGTAAAGAAAATATATACTCATCACTACAGCATTAATTATCTTCAATAGATACCACTTATGAATATCACTTTCGACCAAAAAAATTTTTACGTTTTTTCACGTTTTTTCACGTCTTTTCAGTCGTTTTTTATTCCACGTTTTTGTTTCAGATTTTATCAGATGTTCAACCTTTTTTACTCACTTTTTCCAACCTTTTTTTTTTCGTTTTTTCACGTTTTTTTCGAAATTTTTTTTTTTCTTCGGTTTTTTCGTTTTTCACGTTGTTTTCCTCGTTTTTTTCCGTTGTTAAATTTGCTATTAAAAATCAATTGAGTATAACACTAATAGCATATAAATTTAACACTAAAATTAAATATCATATATGACAAATACACTAAAATCATATAATGACATATCAACCCATATATGGTTTAACACTAACATCATATAAGATTTAACAGTAAATCAAAATATCATATATGATTCTCATGAAGTTTCAATGAGAAATAGTCGAAAAAATATATGTAAAAAAACGAATTTTTTTTATGTCAAAGTATATCAAGAAGAAAAACGCGTGAAAAAAAAAAAAAAACGTGGAAAAAAGTGAAAAAACAGTGAAAAAATATGAAAAAAATGTGAAAAAAACGTGAAAAAAGTGAAAAAAACTTAAATTTTTTTTTTGTCGAAAGTATATCAAAGTGGATATCTATAGAAAGATAATTAAAAGTGCTCATACGTGAGGTAAATATTTTTTTGATTTCGCTTACATTAACGATTTGAGAATATTAAGGATGTGAAAAAAAGGTTGAAAATAATTTTTGCGGTTTAATCTAACTAGAGTTAAGATAAGAAGAAGGGTGGGAGAATGGACCCCTGGCATGCCACAAAAAACTTGTATCCAAATAACCTTAAATCTAGTTAAAAACTAATATTCTTGTTTTGTAATTTGACATTGAGATTCTATGCAATATATTGTGTTGCATTTTCAAAACAATATATATATATATATTTATATATAGATATAAATATATATATATATATAAACTATAAACTAGTTAGGATCAAATGAGAAGTTCTTAAATAAGAAAGGATAAGAAAGTACTACACCCATATTCGAGATGCACCGACTTAAATTAGATGCATCGCTATAAGCCTTAGAGAGCATCATAATGTTTATTTAGCTTTTTACTAGATGCATATAAAGCGTATTAATGCATTTTATGATTTTTCTTGTTTTTTGTTCCTCTACATTGCCAAAAACATGAAAATCATTTTGCACCATCTACACATCAATTAACGTTCAGAAAACTCCAAATGGTGCAATCTAGATAAATAAAATGCATCTATTGCAAGGCCGTTGCATCGCAATGTGTGTTAAATCACTACTCACCTCTTCTATTTTGAATTTAAACTTCTCACGATAGGGAGCCCTACTATAATATATATATATATATATATATATATATATATATATATATATATATATATATATATATATATATATATAGAGTAATGATCAAATGAGAAGAAAACTTAATAAAAGAATGATAAGAGCGTAAACCATCTAACCACACATTTCAGATCACCTATAAAAAATGCATGCATGCTCCCTTAAAATTCCTTTTCATATTTAAAATTATGGCTCAAATCCTTACTTATTCTCTTATTACATTTTTTTCCTTCCTCATTGATCCCTTCCCTATTAAATATTATAATATTAACATAGTATATGGGGCTATACTATGACTGGATTAATATGTATTTAGGACATGAGACGCCACCATCAAATCAAGTACATGACACTTGTTTTTTATTTTTTTGCATTAATTTTTAAACATTTTATACAAATATGTCCTTGACAAGGTTTGTACTCTTAACTATGGTAGATAGATGCAACAAGGTTTACCAAACTCATCTAGTAGTCTATTTGTTTTTACTTTGGACAAAACAATATTCATCATATTATCACATCCAATTTTATGTATCCTACTACATTTATAACTGCTAAAGATAGATTATTACTCTTACATTTATTTATCATATATATCTTTGTCCAAGTTATGTATCCTAACGCCAAACCTAAGATCTTGTATCCCTTAAGAAAACATCTTTTCCAATTTTTTGTTTTGTTTGAGAATACAGATCATTGTGTTGTGTTTTAGTCTAGCACGCGTCTTATCCTCTTCATTTGCTCCCGATCAAAATTTATATACTTTTATCATCATAGTATGCACGATCTTGTAATAATCTCCATTTGCAAAACCATAAGTATGCATGATTTTTATTGTCGACGAATAAATTATGTATATAATAGGGAGGATCTAAATAACTACAACATTATTTATTAATATTGAACATGCAATTTATACCAATTCAATTCACTTGACAAATGGTTATCTACTTAAACCCTTGCAATACAACAGACCAATTTGTTTAACTTATACACAAGAATTTGATGCTTTAGTGTAGGAATAAAAGATCATTGCTATTCTTAGAGTCATTGCGTATTTAAAATACATATTTATCTTTCTACACCTGGAAAGCCAAAATTAATTATTCTATTTTAACCAAAGTAATAGGAAATTAAAGGCATGAAGATAACAGAACGAGATAAGAACTTAGATTTTACTTCCACTAAACTTCGATAATTTATATCAGGGTTTGTCAATAACTTGTGTTTTTGGCATATTCATTATCATTGTTCATGAACATCTCTTAATTCATTTAATTCATATCATTAGTCTATGCACACAGTGATTTTTTGTTTGATCTAAGTGAGTACGTACTTCACAAATAATCTTGTTTCATATTTCCACGTTGGTTTAATTTTCGTGGAGTAATAACAACATGTTTTGTCAATTTTCGTTAAATATTATAAGTATATCGTGTCCCTGTTACATTATATCGTTCTAAAGTTAAATATCTTGGCCATTTAGAGGATCAGATTCGTGGAGCTAGATGGTGGGAAAACAACAAGACATGCTATGTAGTATATCATGATTTACAACACTTACTCCAATCTATTTGAAGTATTTAAGCTTCTTTATAGAAATAGAAAATATCAAAATTAAAGCTTTGTTCCATGCGATTACACTACAATACAATTTCAACTTTAGGCATCGAACGCATGTTGTAGCAAAAAGTGGGAAAAAAGACGGTAGCCAAAGTTCTTAGCTTCGATACATGTTAAAATGATTGCATATTCCATAATGTATAACCTATGGAGTATGGACGCTAATGTGCTCCAATGTTGTTCATATTATTTTCCAACTCATTATAAAGACCTTGCGGTGCAAAATTACCTCGTGGTTTGTCTATCGATTATGCCCTAATGGACATGTAGAGATGGCAGAAACTGGGTGCTAAGAAGAAAGGATCTTATAACACTCTTTACTACCACTACCTCAGCTACCGTCAAAGTTTGGCTGCCAACTATCCAACTTGAATCTATAAAAAATTAGATCCAAAGACTACCTAACCATTCTTCGGCTCAGTGATTGAACCTCTATCATCGCAAGAATTAGACGAAATTTTGAGTACATAGAACTACTGATTTAGCCTGTTTGTAACTTTTAAGGGCATCTATGACAAATTCCCTGGGTTTGCTAATTGGACTAGGGATTTGCCGGTTTTACCACAGCCCTTCACTTCTACCAAAAGAGATCAAAAGTGTCTGTATTCGAGAGAATCACAAAAAGTTTTAAGGAACGGTCACCTGGAGCAGCCAGTGAATTCGGCAAAACAGATGCTTTACTCTGATCAGCTGGTCGTGTCCCGCGGATATTCTTTTGACCTATAGTTGTATCCCGTTAAAAGGTACTCGTGTGTTCCCTTCCGAAACAATCGAACATATGATTATCGTTCCTGTTGCCATTATAATCCGTTTTATAAGTTTTATATATGTCTTGCCATTATAGGGATCGATCCTTGATGCTAGATGTGGGAAACAAAAAGGGCATAGCGCTATGTAATATATAAGTTTAGCAACACTTAACTCCAATCTCTATTTGTAGTATTTAACATTTTGTATCATTAAAAGATAGAAGATAAAGCTTGTTCAATGCGGGTTTTGACGAGTTTGTTTAAATATGATTTAATGCTTGCATATTCATATGTATAACTTCATGAGTTATGGAACGCACAATGTTCCAACATGTTTGTTCCATTATTTGTCCCTACACAGTAAACCTTGCCGGACAAAAATCTACGTCGTGTTGTCTATACGATGATGACCTAATGGACGTGTAGTAATGAAAACTCGCATGCTTGAGAAAAAGGGATGGATAAAAAAAAAAAAAAAAAAAAAAAAAAAAAAAAAAAAAAAACGCTTTTTTGACGCACTACCTCTAACCACCGCCTGACATGTAATGTTTAGTTAAATAGGATTGATATGAAAATCATTTTTTTCGATACATCTATCACAAATAAAACATCTATCATGCAACAATGAGAACATTAGTAGTCAATATCAACAGGTTGGCAATGGTTGGTTTGAATAGACAATGAATAGTAAAAATAAAAATTTACATGTCTTAGAAGCAAAACAATTTGGTCGTAAATGAAATTCAACATGTTGAAAAGTGTTACATAAGAACATAAAAACTAATACAGGTCCATGATAAAGGGCTGCATATATTTTTAAGTGCACCAAACATTTTAAACAAAAGCAGAAAGGAAAATTGTACATCATACACTATTAAAATGAACGAGTAGATACTGTTTGCACGTCGTTTTGGAGGAGTTGCTTTTAACTCAGTTTTTCGTATTTTTTGTTGTCAATAGTTGGACTCCAAATTCAGCAGTTATAAAGGAGCTCATACGAAGTTTGCGATAAGTTTGTCTGATCTTTAAATTACGGCTGGTAAATATCAGACTTTGTTGCTTCTCCTTCAGGTAGCTTTCTGTTTCTTTCTTTTTTTTAATTCAATTTTTTGGGTATTAATAGGACATGACGTAATGAACTTTTGTAGGTCCCAACGATATGAGAGCTTGAAACCACCCATTATTATGACGCTTTAATCACAATGAATCTATAATGGAGTATAAAGTTAACATCTTATAACACACTTTCTTTTTTATAATTTTGCATTAATCAAGGCTTGGTCTTAACACACCTTTGTTTTTTTAGTTGGGATGAATGACCTAAATTCTCATTGGGCAAGTGCGTTCGTTTGCCAAAGTGCATTGGAAGCATTGCAACGTGCAGACTCTTCCCGAGGTATGTTATCTTTTTGTACATATGTCGGTTCCACAATATGTTTTAACAGAAGCATACTATTAATTTACTTTGAAGATTTGAAAGAATCAGTTGCTTTGCGGCATTCATCACTCTCGAGAATTCAATGAAATTGATTGAAAGATACGATACAGATTCTGATGGCTTAAAATAGAAAGCCATAGTCAATCTATGAAGACCATTGATCTTGCAGAAGTTGGTATTTACCATTATTTAACATTTCAACCTTATTAATTAAAACTTATTACACTAACTCCAAAACCTGCTAATGCTTGACCTGCTACTATTTATTCAGTCCAATAATAATTGACGACTTGATGAAAGAAGAATGTAAACTATTTACGAAGTATTATTGATGCTCTTCAAGGTTAAGCAAAATAAATATGATGATATGATTTATGTTATAGTCCACAACTACCATTATGTGGACCATCCGAAGAATCAAAATGTATGCACGATAAATAACGTTTCCACCACCCCCCCCCCCTTCTAGAAAACATACATGCTCAACACGAGTTTCTAAATGTGTTTCTTAGTTGATTTTGCTTTTCTATCTTGTATGCACATTATGTAGAGGTGACCTATATGATAGGAGATGGCGAACTGACGAAAGTAAAGAAAACTTTTAACTTAAAGAGTAAAGGACAAACTTCGTAATGTGCAGCCTCCAGTTCCATTTGCTGTTAATCTAAGTGTTTCACCTGAAATTACTGTAATCAAAACTATGAATTACCGTGATTTAAAGTGCCCTCTATAAGGAAGTCGTAAGGTTATATTCATCATCGGCATTTTGATAAAACTCTAGCTCCTTGCAATTCCTACACACAAAGTAATGATTTGTAATTGATGTAGAATATTGCCATATGAACGTCTTTTATGGAGCTTCATGTAAACACAAAAGAGAAAATTCACCTATATTAAAACAATTAAGATCTTCAGGTTGAAATGTTTATTTATTGGTTGTTGTGTATACTGTTGCTTTGTTCATAACACACTTATTTGGCAAATAAACTGAAGGAAAACAAGTATTTACACATCCTCGACCTTACATGCTTACAAAAGGTTGCCGTAAACTCCAGTGAACTGAGAAACCACGTTCTGCCATTACCCTTGACAGCTCATGAATTCCCTTATTTGCATGGCACAACAGCTTTAAAAAAAAAGACCATTTCCAAGGAAACATAAAATCACAACATTTATTAACCACATCTACGAAGCTCATGTCCATCTCTGACTTTAGCGTAGCCCAACTGAGGGCCCAATGCAACAACCAACTCATGTAGAACGTTATCGAGCACCAGAAGTTAACTACAAAATCCAGTAAAGTGTCTCAATAAGCAGATTTGTACAGGCACAACCTAAATGCATCGAAAGTCTGAAGTTGTGTAAGCGTATGTAATCCAAAGGCATCCATGAGCTTATGTCAATTGTTTTATATTATTTCCAAGACAACAAGTAAACCTTAATGTTATATTGTCGAACCATTGAATTAGTAAGAAAGTATGTATCAACAACAAAAAAAATATTATTATGAAACAAACCCGCCTAAACAGTTCATCTAGATTTCAGCAGAACAACAAATGCTCTCACATCGTTTAAAACTTAAAAAAAAAACATCACGTTGTGTTAAAAATCAAACTGTTACACACTTAAACATTAAAAAAACCTGAAACAAACCCGCGAACGGCGGTTACGTAACTAGTATAATAATAATAATTATTGTTATTTTTTGAAATTATTAAAAAACATGAAAACTTATAAATTTACACTTAACTCTATATAATTTATTTAAAATTTAAGCAACTAAGTTTATTCTAATACCGAAATTCCCCCCCCCCAAAAAAATAAAAATTGTGATTTAAAAGTTTTTTTTTTACAAATTTGACACATATATTTTGATGTGTTTTTTTTCTCCACAAAATTTTTTAATTTTGACAAATTTGGATTTAATTTTGACTTTTTTTAACTAATCAAATCGCACGTAATATTGAACTTCAGTAAAGATATAAATGTAATTGCTTTTAATAACTTTATTTGTAGTTAACATGTACGTTCGTATTACATATTATGTATAAATTACAAATTACATAGTACAATTAGTAAAGTTTTTATTTTACAGAACGTCATGTACAAATATATATTAATAAAAGGGAGGAGGATTAAATGTTGTGGGGCCAGGAGCCTCAATAAACATGAGTAGAAAACAAGATTAATGGGCTACTCAAACTTTTATGCGGTCAAAAAGGCTAAATAAGGTCTAATTAGTGAATTAAGTGTTAATTTAGTAGGACCCGTTTTAAATGATCATTTTATTGATCACCTCGAAATAGACATACATTGAGGTTTTTAATGGACCCTTAGGGTGTGTTTGGTAGGGAGAGTTGATACTGGAGAAATGGAAATTAATTCAATTCTCATGTTTGGTAGAGAGAATTAAAAAAGTGAAGAAATCAAGAGAAATAGAAAGAAAATAGCGGAGATGATATATGATAGTGTAATTTAACAACATCAATTTCCATCATTTTGATAAGAAACTAGATAGAATGGATTTTTTTTATAAAAAAATAGTTTTTTTTTATTTAATATATTTTTGTTCTTTTTTTAATTGCTTCCGGTTAAAATTTGATTAAAATATGAATTTTTAATTTGATTAAAAATTTTAATTTTTTTTTATTAATTTTTAATTTAATTTTTAATTTTTAATTTTTAAATTTTTAAAATTTGATAAAATTTGGTTAAAAATAATTTTTTTTATTAAAATATGAATTAATGTGCTTTTCCGTTTATAATTTGATAAATTAAGATTTCAATAGATTTTTTTATTTTAATATCTCTGGCCATACCAAACCGTTGAATTTCAATAAATTTCTCACTCAATTTCCATTTCATCTGAATTTCCTATTCTCCGTTCATATTTCTAATCTCTGCAATCTCTCTACCCGAACGTGCCCTTCAGTTTATAAAACTAGTTGTGGCAAAATAAAACACCCGTTTGTTACAAGTTTAGCAAGGGGAGGTCAGTATGTTTATGTTAATATGTACTTATGTCTTTTCAAACATCTTTTGATTAAAAAGAAGACATCAAAGACTTGGGGGGAATTAGTTCATTTAGTGCATTTTATGGTGTGCCCAGTGGGCACATATTAGCAAAAACAAATTAACAATAAAAATTTTAGGCGTATGATAAATATTTATCAGTTTTTTCTGATCTTATACGGCTAAATTGTCGTTGACAAACAATATTCAGATTTTCGAATAATTCATCGAAGTCAACTTTGGTTTTTAGCATCAAAATTCAGTCACGTACTATTTTATTCGTCTTTAAGCTTTCTCCAAGATGGGTTTACTAAAAAAAATCAAAATCCACATATCAAGGAAGCTTAAGAATAACTTATAACAAAAGCTCAAGCTGTAATAAAGCATGTTATTAAAGAGGAAAAGCCAAGCCTGCCTAACTAACCAAAAGATACTAATGTAAAGTTTTATGGAGAACTGAGAAGGTTGTGTTGTTATACTACTTATGTCCATAGTAAAACCAAATTGTTAAAACCAAACTCCGATCCATTACGATAATGAGAAAGAGGCAAAAACAGAGGAAAGTAGAGTTTAAATTAAATTCTTAGTATAATGAAGTTAAATAAACTTCAAATAAATAACCACAGTACATGATAACCGACTTACATCATTCGTTACTACAAAAACCGTGATAAAAAAATTATTCATCAATCAAGCCAGATTGAAGATCTAGCTAGTATTTTTTATTTTTTTTAAAATGAATACCAACACAACAAAATGAATTAAATTAAGTCACCTACTACTAGTACTACTACACACACCATGTCTCACCACCATTCGATGAACTAGAACGGAGCCACCGTAGCACTTGTTCTAGACACGCGTACTCTTTGTCTCGCTCCCTTGCAACACAAGCAAGAGAAAACAGCCCTGACCACATTCCTAAGAACTTGTCCTCTTTCGGGTACCAACCTAGGAGAACTAGCACGTCCTAGAACACGACAGACCGGTGCTAGTGTGCTTGCAGACATGTTCTAAGTGAGTATATATATAGTTGTGCAAGTGAAATGAAGTGGTGGAGAGTCGTGGAGGATGGTGATGGTGTTAAGGAAGTGAAGAGGAATGTGAGTGAGTAGTGCCGACAGACAAGTGAAGTTGGGTTTTTTTTATAGTATGATTTGTGTGAATTACGCGTATAGGATCTTAGCGAGTAAGCTAACGTGTGAGACGTGTGTCTGAAGTATTTATTAAGCTTAAAAGATTTTAAACTTCAAACAGAATATTTCTTTGGCTCCAATTTGTGTGTGTGTTTGAATGAGTCTTTGTGGACAAGTTATGTTCATGCGCAGCCTTGTCTACATGTTGTTCATCCAACTTTTATGGTACGGATTTTGTTTTGTATTTTGTAGATTTACTTGTTAGAGCGTGTTGTAACTCAAGTTATTTGTCATTTTAGCATTTTGTTAATGACTCAAGCCATTTTCTCCTTTTAGAATTTCCTGTACTAATTAAAACACAAATTCAACCAAAAATCCAAATTAAAAAAATAAAAACACAAAAGAATTAAATTAGTGGACATCATTCTTTTGGCATTCAGAATGGCACAAGGAGGGCGTTGTGCTAACATAGGAAACGGCGGTGCCATTTGAGTTACCACATAGAAAATGGCGCATGAGGATGCCACCACACCAAGACCTTTTATTAGTGGTATCAATTTTTTTTTTATGAATTTTGTTGTTATTAGTGTTATCAGTTAATTACCTTAAGCGATTGTGTTTTATTCAAAATCAAAATTAAAATTATTTAAGATTAGTTTAAGTTGATATATTAAGAGAAGATTAACCCTCCATAGATCAACAAAAACATACCCCTTTCCATCTAAGATGATATTAAGAGAAGATTAACCCTCCATAGTGTTATCAATTAATTACTTTAAGTGATTGTGTTTTATCAATTATTCTTTAATGTAGAAGCACACAAAAACTATACCCCTTTCCATCTAGGACACTAATCACACCTCACATGACCATCCTACCCTCATTATAATTTACCTATTTTTTCTTACCTTCTTCACCAACTTAATATTTTTCCATTTCTTCTTTTTCCTCTAATCCAAACAAACCCTCCCACCACTGCACCACCAGTTGTCACCACCGCACCAAACAAACCATTACCACCGTCGATTTGCACCACCAATCACCAACGCACCACCAATCATCACCCTCACAATCTCCATCGTTGTCACCTTTAACCACCGTTGCTCTCTTAACCCTAAACAGTCTGCCACCATCGCAAACTATTGCAGATCTAAGGACAAGAACTATCAAAGTTTAACAGTTACATTATCTAGTTCTCAGTTACCTTCATGCCGTAGGTGACGCCCCTACTCCATGACATCCTCCAAGTTGTGACTTTTATGTTGAGGAATAGGGTTGTAAACTATTGGTGATTTTAGTGTCATCGGCGGCCATTTAGGTAATAATGATTTACTAGAGACTAATGAAATTTTATATTCGGCTCGAATACGAGTCAGGGAAGTGTGGAGTGCACACTCGTTGAGGTAATATGAAATCTACCAAGACAGAATATGTAGGGATTACGCTGTAACATAGGTGGTTACGCCGTAATCCTGTGGGGTAAAGAACAAAGACTTTTGAGTTTGGTTACGTCGTAACCTAGACGACTTGGTTACGCCGTAACCTTTGGTCAGTATTGAAAGTTTTTTTATTACGTCGTAATCTTTATGGTTATGCCGTAACTAATGTGTTTATGCCGTAAACCATATGTCAGGTCGTTGGAAAAATACGGGTGTAACCTACTTTAACTACCCGAAACTGTTTAACTTTCTGTTATATGTACAGAATACATTTGTCTCAGTATATAGAATGAAAAACTCTCTTACAATTCCTCTAAAGTTCTTGATTTGTGATCTTGTGCCTAGAACACAAATTTTCATTCTTCTTGTATTATCCCGATAGAGATTTCGTGCAACTCAGGCATATATAGGGTCAAAATACTTTATACGAACAATGAACTCAACACGATACAAGTAAGATTTCCAAGATCATCACACACCCTAACCCGATTCCTTAACAAACGTATAAAGTATTTTCTGTTGTGATTATGGCTGGAAATATGGTGAAAGAGATGACTATAAATTTTGGGAAACTATACAAGTTTGAGGGGCATGATTTTAGGCGATAGCAGAAGAAGATGCATTTCTTGTTGACAACTTTGAAGGTGGTGTATCTTCTGACTACTCTGATGCCAGAATTGATGGAGGATGATACAGTGGAAGCAATAAGTCGAAGAGCTAAGTGGGAGAACGATGACTACATATGCAAAGGACACATATTGAATGTAACACCCCTAAAATTCAGGACAACGCAGCGGAATGGTAAGGTTGGGGTGCTACTTCAGGGCACAAAACACAAGTCACGGAAAACGACCTTAAAATGGACGTTTTAAATAAAGTCATATTCTATTTAATAAAAGATCAGAGTTGCAACAGGTTTCATTTATAATGTATTAGAAAACATTGTCAAAACGTTTGTCAAATAGTACTCAAGTTATTAAGCCTTCAAAATATATATATCCGCGCGACTCGAATGCTCCACTAGCAAAATAGTAACCTGAAAATACATGCTAACGTCACAATAGTGTTGGTGAATTCACTAGGTTTATTAGTAAAAGAGCTCTGTAATTAAGTATTGAATAATTGAAGAAATATTCCTGAAGAAAAGTAGTGTTACAAACATTTAAAAGTGTTATTTCCGTAAATCTCCGAATGCCAAGTAGTGATTCAAGTAATCAAGAAGTATTTAAAAGTGGACCACAAGATCGAAGTAATGGTGGACTAAGTACATATTCCGAAGTCCAAAACAAGTAATGTAGACAAGAGAAACACATTCATCAAGTCTAAGTATTTATTTTTGCACTAAGCTCATGACACCGAACTTAACTAGGATTTGTTTGCCATATCAGAAAATAAGATGGCTTGCCAACACCCTAAACATCTCTCAATGTTAAATGCACCTGATCAAACTAGGTGACCCACAAGGAAGGTGTGGATTGTTAGTCCCGATAGATTACCATTACACCAGCGCTCACTTATATAGCAATTAACGTTTCATGAAAATTAGGGACTTACAGTGGATATAGTGACTATTAGGCAATAATGTAATCCAGGATAGCATTACAGTTTTGAAAACACTTGTGTCCGTAGTTAAAACAAATGTCTAAAATTTACTGTTTCCAATATAGGTATTCACCTGATCCCAACTCATGTAGTAAAATATATGAGTTTGTAAATGGCATGTATTCCCCTGCGCGGGTTTATAACAAACATTGAAAAAGGGATTAAAATGCGAGACTATGAAACTCACAAAGTATTGAAAGGTAATTGTACTGTAGTAAAATATACGAAGTTTGTAAAAGAGCAAGTATTTCCCCCGCGGGTTTTATAAAAATATTAAAAAGGATTTGAAATGCTTAGAGCTATGAACTCTCAAGTATTGAACCGGTTATTGTACTGTCAGTAAAAATATGAGTTTGGAAAAAGGAGCATGTATTCCCCCCGAGGGTTTATATAAAACATTAAAAAGATTGAAATGCGAGACTATGAACTCACAAAGTATTGAAAGGTAATTGTACTGTAGTAAAATATATGAGTTTGTAAAAGAGCATGTATTCCCCTCGCGGGTTTATAAAACATTAAAAAGATTGAAATGCGAGACTATGAACTCACAAAGTATTGAAAGGTAATTGTATTGTAGTAAAATATACAAGTTTGTAAACGAGCATGTATTCTCCCCCAAAACAGTTTAAAACAAGTAAAATAGGGGCTATGAAACTCACCTCGAGTGAATGGAAATCAACAAGTATTCAAAATCACAATAGAAAAATGCGTCACGAAGGAATCCGAAGGCAACCTAATCCAATATAGGTCGTATAAGTACTAAACACTTTGATTAATATATAGCTCATCATACTATCGTTCGGGCTATCATAATTAAGAGGTCGTGTAGTGAACGTATGAGGAGCTAGGACACTTTAAATCGTAAATCCAACAACTCGTCGATACGCCACCCCGAAGAGGCCTCATCATTATGAAACTCCCTAGTAATATAGTACTTTGATAACTAATACAACGTATGATTCTATATAGCTACATCACCGTCTACTCGTTTTAGTGAAAACATAATTATAACGAAAAATGTTTATAAGTATACTTTGGTAAAAATGGCGTAACTTTCTCGTTTCTAATCCGTTTCGCGCGTTTCTTACGTCCACGCCTTCGTATTAAGTCGAGTTATCAAAATATAACATTTTTAAAATTTTAGTTTTTCTGATGAATAGTGATTTTTACTGTTCATAACAGACATATACTTATTTTTATAGTTTTTGTTATCGTAAACTCGTAAACGTCGTATTTTATTCGTTATAGCTCCGTTTTTAACGATTCTTTCGAGTACGATCTCGTAATTAAAAGTTATATCATATTTTTGATGTTTTAAAAATATCACTTTCTGTAATGAATAGTAAATTTTATAAAAATAGTTTTATAAAAGTATTTCTCGTCGTAAACTCGTAACTAACGTATCTTTTTCGTTATAAATCGGTTTTTCAAGTTTCTTATCATTTTGGAATCGTCATGAGGCGTATTATTTTTATATAATGTCTAACCTACTGTATGAGGTCGAATTAAAACAGCCCTTATATGGCATTTGTATACTTTTAATCATAACTTTCTTAAGTAAACCTTTAAAACCCGAATTTATACCTAAACATGTTCATACTTAAACTATATGTTAACATACTTTTACATTCATTTTTCCATGATATATATAACCATATGACATAAGAATAAGTGCATAATTTCATAAACATAAGTGAAAACTCTTTTTACATATTAAAAAGTCCTAAGTGGTGATTTAGCCATAAAGAACATGTAACACATAAAATCATGATAAATAAAAGTATGAAGGTATTAAGAAGACCTTAGGAAGGATGTATGTGATGAGAAATAAGTGCTAAACCCGTGTTTAGACTCAAAACCAAAGCTTGTACAATGAAAACCCTAGTTTCACTTTTCTTGATTAATACTTGAAAAAGGTTAGTCAATGTTTGGGATCACCTTAGAATATCTTATAATGGATGTGTATAGATGTGTATAGGTTGAATAAATTTTTTATGGATTGTGTTGGGACATGGATTTGAGCCGTGAGCTCTATGAGTGCCAAAGGAAGAGATTTTGTTATTTTTGCTAAGTGTTTATGCATGTGTGAGCTATATCTTATAAGATATAAGCATGTATGGTGCAAGACTTGGTCAAGGAGACAAGGTAAGGTCCTAGGGATGGTCTTGGTCTTGGTCTAAGTCAAAGAGACAAGGTATGGTGGTTTAATGAGAAGGCATGGGCTAGGTATTAATGAAAGAGATGTATATTTGACCAAACTTGGAAATTTTCTTATTTCTTTGAATCTCTTGCCATAATTTCGGCATAAGAGTGATATAAGTGAGATATTTTTGTAACTTTTATGTATTGGGTATAAAAGTGGGTATTTGTTGAAGCGTAGAAAAGTTTTTGTGGTTCCGGGAGTGCCTAAACGCAATTTATCGCGAAACGTATTTAATTTACGTAACCAACAAAAATAAAATATAAAAGTTAATTATTACTTTTGAAAAAAATATAATGATGGCTTGACATAAACTTTAATTTGTTTGGTGCCCGTTTACGTTGATTGTTGATTTTTAGTTTACGCGATTTAACGTATCGATTAAAATTAAAAGCGACCGCGTACGAGAAAATAAAATAAATAGTGAATTTAAATAGCGTCGTAAATGACCTGAAAATACGAAATGTTACATTGAATGGTATGTCTGACCTCCTATTTGATATATATCAGAATGTTGAATCGGCCAAGGAGTTGTGAGATTCTCTTAAATCTAAATACATGGCAGAGGATGCTTCGAGTAAGAAGTTCCTTGTGAGTAATTTTAATAATTACAAGATGGTCGATTCTAGACCTGACATGGAACAATTCAATGAACTCCTTAGGATCCTTGGATAATACACACAACATGGCTTGAAAATGGATGAATCCATTTCTGTTTCAAGTGTAATTGATAAGTTGCCTCCTTCGGGAAAGGGGTCTAAGGACCAATCCCAATACCAATGTCAGAATTTAGTACCTGTTTGGAACAAATTTATTAAATATTATGTTTCACTAATTTCGAAAGCATTTTATGTGCAGGTTGATGCAATTGCGTGGTGGATTGATTCTGGTGCTACAACTCATGTTTGTAAAGATCGTTGATGGTTTAAGACATATGAACCGGTGGAAGACGGATCTGTACTTTACATGGGTGATGATCATTTCGCTCCTGTTCATGGAAAAGGAAGTGTGGTGTTGAAATTTAGTTCAGAAAAATCTGTTACTTTGTTTAATGTGTTGTATGTTCCTTAAGTTCGTAAGAATTTGATTTCTAGTCCTGTATTAAATAAGTGTGGATACAAACAGGTATATGGATCCGATAAGTATATCTTATCGAAGTATGGTGTGTTTGTAGGATTTGGTTACTATAACAATGGTATGTTTATGTTGAACTTGAATAAAGTTCCTGATGATTCTGGTTCTGTTTATATGTCTTCTTCTACTGTTGTTAATTCCTCATTATGGCATGCTCGTTTACGCCATGTGCACCATAAAAGAATGCTTGAAATGTCTAAAGATGATTTAATTCCTGCTATTGATGAAAGTCCTGAAAAATGTACTACTTGTATATTAACAAAAATCACTAGACAGCCATTTAAAAGTATAACAAGGAAATCTGTGTGATTTATGTGATTTTTATGCAACACCATCTTTATACAATAAAAAATATGTTATAACTTTTATAGATGATGCATCTAGGTTTTGCTATGTTTACTTGCTACATGCAAAAGATGAAGCCCTTGATAAATTTAGAATTTATAAAGCAGAAGTTGAATTGCAACAAAATGACTTAATTAAAACTTTACGTATGGATAGAGGTGGTGAATATTATGATCCTGTATTTTTTTTAATCTATAGGAATCATTCATGAAACTACAGCTCCTTACACACCACAACAAAATGGTGTAGCTGAAAGGGAAAATAGAGCTCTTAAGGAAATTGTTAATTCCATGTTATCTTACTCGGGTTTGAGTGAGGGGTTCTGGGGAGAAGCCATGTTAACGGCTTGTTATTTATTGAATATGGTTCCTCATAAAAGAAACAAGACTACCCCGTATGAACTTTGGTATAAGAAACGGCCCAACGTGTCATTTTTTCGGGTTTGGAGTTGTAGGGCTGTTGTTAGGCTTCTGGACCCAAAAAGGAAAACTTTGGGTGAAAAGGGTATTGACAGTATCTTTGTTGGATATGCTGAGCATTCCAAGGCCTATAGGTTTTATGTTATTGAACCTAATGACTCTGTTTCTATTAACTCAATTATAGAATCAAGAGATGCAATCTTTGATGAGAATCGTTTCTCTTCAATACCTAGGCCAAAGGATGTTATACCAAATTCTGATGAATCTCAAAGGGATGATCATTCAAATGATGTACCAAGTGAGACTCCCAAACCTCGTAGAGGTAAAAGAGCTAGAAAAGCTAAATCATATGGTTCTGATTTTCAACTATACTTAGTTGAGGGATCAAAAGATCAAATTAGATCACAATACTCTTACTGCTATAGTATTGAGGAGGATCATAGAACCTATAGTAAAGCTATGCAATCTTGAGATGCTACTTTCTAGAAAGAAGCAATTGATGATGAGATTGGGTCTATTATGGAAAATAATACATGGGTCTTATCTGATTTACCTCTAGGCTGCAAACCTTTAGGTTGCAAATAGATCTTCAAAAAGAAGATGAAAGCCGATGGAACAATTGACAAGTTTAAGGCTCAATTGGTAATCCAAGGCTTTAGACAAAAGGAAGGGATCAATTACTTCGATACCTATGCACCAGTTACTCGTATCACTACTATTAGATTGTTGTTAGCTCTAGTAGCTATTCGCAATCTAGTAATCCATCAAATGGCTGTGAAAACAATATTTTTAAATGATGATTTGGAAGAAGAAGTGTATATGAAGCAACCAGAAAGATTTGTTATGCCAGGTAATGAGCATAAGGTATGTAAACTAGTTAAGTCATTATATGGGCTGAAACAAGCACCTAAGCAGTGGCATCAAAAGTTTGATGAGGTTGTATTGTCTAGTGGTTTTCTTCTAAACCAATCCGACAAGTGTGTATATAGCAAATTTGATGACTCTGGTAAAGGTGTTATAATTTGTTTATATGTTGATGACATGTTGATTTTTGGTACCGACCAAAATCAAGTTGATAAAACTAGGAAATTTTTGTCATCAAGGTTTTCCATGAAAGATATGGGAGAAGCAGACGTTATTCTTGGTATTATGATTAAACGTAAAAATAAAAGGATTGTAATTACACAATCTCATTACATTGAGAAAATACTCAAGAAATTTAATCGTGAAGATTGTTCTCCGTTGAGTACTCCCATGGATCCGGTAGAAAAACTTAATCCAAATACAGGTAAACCTGTGGATCAGCTCGAATACTCAAGAGCTATTGGATGCTTGATGTATGCTATGACAAGCACTAGACCTGATATTGCTTATACAGTTGGTAGATTGAGCAGGTTTACTAGTAATCCTAGTAGACAGCATTGGCATGCAATAACAAGGGTATTCAAGTATTTAAAAGGTACTGTGAATTATGGTTTATCATATGTTGGATATCCTTCGATGTTAGAAGCTTATTCAGATGCTAGTTGGATAAATCATGTTGAAGATTCATCTTCTACTAGTGGATGGGTATTCCTGCTTGGGGGAGGTGCCATTTCATGGGCTTCCAAGAAGCAAACATGCATCACTGGTTCTACTATAGAATCTGAGTTTGTAGCATTGACTGATGCTGGTAAAGAAGTAGAATGGCTAAGAAACTTGATACATGAGATTCCAATATGGCCGAAACCAATAGCACCGATTTCTATCCATTGTGATAGTGCTGCCACATTGGCTAAAGCTTATAGTCAAATATATAATGGCAAGTCTAGACACTTAGGTGTTAGACATAGTATGATTAGGGAACTAATCATGGATGGTGTGATTTCTATTGAGTTTGTTCGGTCACAACATAATTTAGCTGACCACTTAACGAAGGGTTTAGTTAGGGACTTAGTGATTAAGTCAGTGATAGGGATGGGATTAAAGTCCATTTAAGTCTACTACCTATGAGATACTCAATTCCCTTCTAATACAACGTTAGAAGCTGAATTCAATGTGGAAAGCTCATAGCTAGAGATTGGAACACATGTGTTTATCTTCCCGAGGTATGTGTTCAGACCTGCAAGTGATGGTTATGTTGAAGTTTAGCTTCTTAATGGTTCTTTTGAAAAATTGCAAATGCAGGTGGAAGACTAAAAGGACCACCTATGTGAACATGAAGTTTTGCCGTTTCAAGAAGCTTGGAATTGGCTTTCTATATGTTCTTTAATGGATTAGGACACATGGCTTGTAAAGTGTCAAGTAAACGAACATTAGATTGTTGTAGAAACTTATGTGTATAGTATCTTCATGTATTCAAATGAATTGACGGGTTTAATCGTTACAACATTTCGATTTTCTAATATTTAGAATGTGTATTATACTAAGATGAAAATTCAATCGCAAGACATTTTCATTTACGCATTTGTTTGTTTCGTTATGTTTGCTATAACATAATTGCATATATCTTTATATATGTTTTAGTAAATCAAGGATTACACTAAAATGAAGGGGGATTTGTTGGTGATTTTAGTGTCATCGGCGGCCATTCAGGTAATGATGATATACTAGAGACTAATGAGATTTCATATTCGGATCGGATACGAGTCAGGAAAGTGTGGAGTGCACACTCGTTGAGCTAATATGCAATCTACCAAGACAGAATATGCAGGGATTACACCGTAACATATGTGGTTACGCCATAGTCCTGTGGGGTAAAGAACAAAGACTTTTGAGTTTGGTTACACCGTAACCTAAACGACTTGGTTACCTCGTAACCTTTGATCAGTATTGAAAGTTTTCTTATTACGACGTAATCTCTTACGGTTACGCCGTAACAATTGAATTAGTTATGACATTACGCCGTAACTAATGTGTTTATGCCGTAAACCACATGTCAGTTGGTTGGAAAAATACGGCTGTAACCTACTTTAACTACCCGAAACTGTCTAACTTTCTAACTTTCTAACTTTATGTTATATGTACAGAAAACATTTGTCTCAGTATATAAAATGAAAAACTCTCTTACAATTCCTCTAAAGTTCGTGATTTGTGGTCTTGTGCCTAGAACACAAATTGTCATTCTTTTTGTATTATCCCAATAGAGATTTCGTGCAACCCAAACATATATAGGGTCGAAATACTTTATACGAAAAATGAACTCAACACGATACAAGTAAGATTTCCAGGATTATCACGAACCCTATACACAATTCCCTAACATAAACGAATCGGACGAACACGAACGAGGGCTTGTCCATATTCGTTCGTTTAACTTTAACCGGGCAAATGAACGGACATGAACGCTTAAACGGACGGTTTTTTTGTTTATGCCCGTTCATCAAATAATGAGATTGTTTGTGTTCGTTCATGTCCCTTCACTAAGAGATTAAATAAACGGTAAAAGAACAGACATAAATGAACATACGAAGACAACTAAAATCTATACAAAATATTGTATTTTATGTGTGCATTTGTTTAAGTATACCGATTTTTAAATTATGTAATAAAAATTATACGATATAAGACGATAAACATACAAACGAACATAAACAAAAATTAACAAACCTATAATCGGACGTTCACGAACATAAATGAACGAAAAAGATTTTTGTTAATAAATAAATGCACATAACCGAAAATTTTACACCGCTCTTGAAATGTGCACTACAAGTTCGGCCCATTTACAAGTCTATTAAAAAAGATAGATTTGTTCTTCGTTTTTTTTTCTATACATTTGGGTTTTTTATAAACTGGTATATCAGAGATACAAGGAAAGAGGGTAAAAAGGTGGCGAGTAAAGATGGCGTGTGAAGAGACGTGTGTAATGATGTATTAAAGTTTGGATCGCCAAGGCCTAAGAGAACAATTATTTGCCTCCATTTTTTCTAACTTTGTGTTTGAATGAGTCTTGGACTCTGATTGTACGGCTGGAATTAATGGATCCGGTGCAACTTTTTTTTTTTAAAAACAATTTTTGCATCTCACAAATATATATTTTTCACATGCTGCGAGACTTGAACAAAGTCTCACAAATATATATTTTTCACATGCCTTTTTTGGTTAGTGAGGAACTCATTTACCATTTGACCAAAGTCCAAGTGGCCATCTGGTGCAACTTTTATTTCGTCATTTCTCATCCAACCTTCTTTCCTTAGGTGTCGTCTTGTCTAATGATCATTTTAAACAACTTTGATTGTTTTAGGACTTGGAGACTTCCTTTTAGTGATTGTATTACCGGCTTTAGTTCTCTCATAAGCTTTGTCATTGTCTTATTTTCCTATAATTTATAAAACTGATTGAAAAAACTTACTGGTTGTCAGTTTTGTTGTCTACTAGACGGACGTAACAATGTGGGATACTGTGTAGCAAAACGTATTTTGTTTTGTCTAGCAAAGTTCCTTCACTAGAATTAAATCTGGTAAAAAAAAAATAAGAAATAAAAAACTACATATATATGAAAGGATTGCGCAAACATTAATAATTAAATTTTTTCTTGATGCGCCACTTTCTAGAGTTGCTCAGTTACATTACGTTATGAACATGTAGTGATGTAGAGACCGATAAACATACAATAAAAGGTACATATGCCATAAACAATCAAAATTTAGATACAAAACGGATAAAACAGAGAAGGAATGTGTTCATGATAACCCGGGGCCTAACTGGTATTCTGGTGGCGGTTTCCAGACATTTACTTGGCTATCCCAAGTAGTTCACGCAACGAGCCTTTTTGATTTAGAAGAATACTGAAAATGCATGTATAAAAAGGTATTGTGTCATCAACTAACAATATTGGGCAAAGATTCCATAGCTGAGGCAAGCCATGTAGCCGAAAAATGAGAAAGTTTGCACCAAAGTGTTCATGTCAGATCTACAGTAATAGTAATAGATGCCATAACCATACACATACAATCCCGTTGATCCACCACACAAAAACGATCTCCACCACCAGTCATGATTTTCAACAGCAAGCTGGAAGTATGTGAGCCACACAGAAACTAAAGCGGTCATGATCAAAAGAAGAATGAACATAATGGCCATAGAATTGTAAAATATGTGAAACCCATGTCCCCAAACGGTGTAAAGATTGTCAAAAAGTGGAATGTTAATGACACTAAATGGTAATAATCCCGCCAAGATCATCTGAGGAACGATACGCTTGTACCAATGTAGCCGAGGAACCTCTCTAGGACATTTGGCAGTTCTGCATGGTGCTTGGAAATCAAACGCACTATTTTTACCAACGACTCCACCTAAAAGAAGTAACGGGAATGCAAGAAACATCCACACAAGAGATACCTTAATTACTGAACTTAATGGAAATGCATCAGGTTCTCCATCAAAAACCGCATAAGTATTGGTTAAACTAAATGTAAGGAAAAGAGGCCCGAAATATAATCCTGATGTCAGCAATAGGTTTTTCATCTGTCAAGCAAGAAATGATATCAAAATGAAATGAAATTTGTAGATAATGTGACGAATTATATTAATATTTGCAGTCTTGGGCTTACCCATTCTCTTCCTTCGAGTTGACAATAAAAAGAAACAGATGTATATCCCGAGACAATAGATGTAACTGAATATACAGTGACAAGTGCTTTCAAGTATATTCCGTGAGTATAGGGCTGAAAAACACCCATTACTCCCTGAATAAGAATGGTTACCATTCTGCAAAAAGAACATGATGAAGGTTAGAATATTGTTCTTGGTTGTGTTTGCAAAAGAAATAGTATAAAAAAGGTGTTATTGGATATACTAACAGTACAAGTAACTGGGATCCAGAACCAAGAGCTGCAGCAAACAAGGACTTATGTTCAGGAAATCTAAACACGTCACCATGGATGTTCTTCCATGCTGTCTCGTCTTGCTTATCAGTCACTTCAGGCTCTTCAACATCACATGCATACCTATCAATTTCATGAATGTGGGAAATTATTTTTTATGAACGTAAAGGGTCACAAAAGATCGGAAATGCACAACTATAATCAGTTATTATTACTTGGAAATGTCTTTGCTAAGGACTCGTATGTAAAAGATGAGTAGGCAAGTGACAAGAATGAGGATTGTGAAACTTGTATTTGCAATCGCGTAACCATGAACAGATGCATGATGTGGTAAAATGGAAGAAGTTACATGATTTATCAATCTCTCATCAAATGAACGTTCTGTCTCGGCCCACGTAATAGAATATGTGAATTTCACATCAATTTCTTTGTCATCAGTTACATCTACCACATAATCTGAATTGGCTCGAAGATATACCTCAATAACTCGGTCTTTGTTATTGAAAATTTCAAAATCAAAATGCTTGTATAGGTAATATTTGCTCTTATTTTCATCGTCATAATCCCGTTTAACCCATCCAACATAACCCCAAATTGGCAAGTCGTCATAATATAATTGCATTTTGTAATCATCCTTTATCATACTTCTAAACAGAGAAACATCTACTTTTCTTAGTATCTTGTTGCATGATGATAAGGAAAACGACAATATAGAACCTTTGGATATACCTGCTGGACCGGGAACTTGGAAAGTCTATAAGAGGAAGAAATTTAAGAAAGGACAAATGAAGAGGTAGAAAGGCAGAAGGTTGCTATTATGATGAAAGAGAAAGGCTGTCCAATATATAGTCTCATGTTCTTGGTGAGAGGGTTATGTTTTTTAGTGTATTTTCTTTTGATTCGGCTTAAGCTTGGGCAGTGAGAATTCAACCTAGTTGGTTCTCTACTGAGTTTGTCTTTCCTATTTCCATTCAATAAAATCATCATCCTATCCGGTTGCAATTACTTTACATGTTCTTTTTTTATCCTAACAGGGCACCACTTCAAGCGTGTGCTGGCTCCGTAAAAAAATAGAGAGAAGAACTAGAATTGTTGATCTTTAACTTTGATTTATTCATTCATAATAATGATTCGATATATATAGCCGAATAACCCTAGCTTGTAAAACAAGCCAAACATAAAGACATTCTTAAACAATGACACTTTCCTAATACGACACAAAGACATATCCTAAATAAACATAAACATAATGATATATATACTAGCCCATGACATAAAGCTCGGGGCGTATTATTCACCACTCCTTCGAAACCGCCTTGTCCTCAAGGTGTTGTCTTGAAAAACTCTCTTGATTCCGGGATCCCATATCATAATCCTACCGCAGTCCCGTCTTCCACTCTCGTAGTTCTCTTGCCTTCCGCTACCGCAACCAACACCTTTTTTCCTCTTCCGCCTTCCACTACCTTGGACATAGCACAACATCATTCTTCCGTCTTCCGCTACCCATGCCGTAACACTTTATGTGATAAAAGAAATAGATGATAAAACTGTTGAATACTAGTCTAAATAACTAAATAAAGGAGCTGCTAAATATGATGAACTGTATTTTTGGATTCTTCAAATCCTAAGTTTAAGAAGAAAAAAAATAGAAAAGATCAAAATCAAAAAGTAAACCATTTAGCCTTTTTGTTTAGAGCTCTGGGCCTATCTTAATCTTCTTTACACATATATAATGTTGGGCCTATTTTGTTTAACTAGAATATGAGATTCATCATTCATGAGCTAACTATTGATGTAAGGCTTTGGCCAAGAGCCCAAGATTAGCTACTGTGGCCAGCCAGTAAGTGTTTGGTCTGATTGATAGTATCTGTGATATAATTATTTCTCTAACCAATAAGTTGCGGGTCAAGTCCTGTCAAAATGAAAGTGTGGTTTTGTAATACATGTCATATGAGTTTGCCTTAAACT
>BQNB010047942.1:0-37609 GCA_026074375.1 Tanacetum coccineum
TAGTAGGACTCATAGTCCGAATGTTTTGAAGCAAAATATCCGATTATTTTTATGATAAATATTTTTTATTGGTTTATTTATATTCGTTCTAATTTTTAGTACTAAGTTAGATGAATATCCATTATGATCTTCTAAAAAAGCATATATAGCATAACATCATGGTGTGATTTTAGTTATATTTTAGAACTTCATGTTGTATCTTGATTCTTGAATAGAATCAGCTAAACTTAACTACGTGTTATGAACCTCAAGTTTCATCAGGATTCTCTTAAAAAATAGTCAATATCATGACTAAAAGAGTTAAAACCTCAAGTTCTATAATGATTTCTTTATGAGAATCAAATAACATAACATGCTATTGTTATGTATTCCTTTTATATAGAACCTCAAATTCTATTGTTGTTGTTAAAGGAAAATATATAATTAGAACCTCAAGTTCTAATATGATCCCTTCAAAAAGATCAGTATCATAACCTCATGTTATGTTTTAGTAAAAAATAAGTATGAACCTCAATTTCTACTATGCTTCCTTAAAAAAAGAATTAAATGTATCATAACTTCATGTCATGATTACACCCATTTACTATAGAACCTCAAGTTCTACTAGGACGAATATAATTAAAATACAATAACCTTAAAGTTATTGTTATTAAATTTTTGTTAGGAGATAAATTTAATGGTTAACATAACCTTAAGTTATACTTATATATTTTAAGGACTTGGTCTCTTATGAATCTCTCAAAGTCGAAACATCATAACCTCATGTTATGATTGCATTTTTCTTTTAAGAACCTCATGTTCTATATGATTCTTCAATTGGATCACAAATAAATATCACACAAGAATATCAAACGGTGAAAGATCCGACAAATAAATATCACATGATTCTTCAAAATCTAAAAGAAAGATTTAACCATCAAAAAGCAATAAATTCTTGTTAACGTGAGCACATTTTTGCAATTTTGAGTATTACATATCAATGATAAAAAGAAAATATGCAATGAGATGGTTAATGCCTCAAATATGCTTATATATCGAGAACGATGCTTTGATATAAGTTTTTTTCTTAACAAAGCAATGGGTATGTTTGAACAAACACGATAAACCCATTTACTAAATTTTCTCCATTAACTCAACTGAATGTGACTCAATAATGATGATCATGTATAAAAAAAAAAAAAAAAAAAAAAAAAAAAAAAAAAAAGATATTGTGATTATGGACCTGGTGAATTTAATTATTGTCGTGTTAATTTAAAGAAACTGGCTGGCAACCTCAAGTTGCAAGATTAAAGATGAGTAGATCAATGTAAAGATCTCTATTCCCTCAAGTGAATGAGATAAAATGATCAATATAAGATTCCCATTCCCTCATGTGAATGTGATAATGTAATGATAAATGTTTCAAGATCATTTATCATGGTAAAAGATATAGTCGAGGTAGAAAGACAATGACAAACCACTAATAGTGGCAAAATAAAATAAGAAAGGAGCAAACAAAAATGCTATTTATGCAAAAATGCAATGTGATGTATGCAAAATATAAGATGTGACAAAGTATATTTACCCACTATAATTCATAGATTTAAGAATCTATTCTAACACATTTTGCTCCGTAAAAGAAATATAAACAAAAATTGTCATGAGGAACGAATTTAAATATTTATGATGCATTTTTATTCTTTGTTCCTTCCCTCGACAATGCATTTAATAAAGATTAGTAAAGCAAATCATAAGCCATAACATAAGTTTATGAGCAAATATTTTGGCATGGCCGGCTACACCATCCCGAGTCATTAATTATGCAAAACTATAAAAGAATAAGATTCTTCAATCTAATGTTGTTATCTCTCAAAAGAATTTGATTATTAATCTATCAACTAGAATGGGAGGTCAATTCCTCAATTCTCTAAAAGAAAAAACAAATAATATATGTATCCATACACACCATTGTAATGAATCATTTCAAAGTTAAAATTGATGCAGCATCGTCTAAATGGTTTATCTAATCTGAAGACTAAACATTCAATAACATACTTGATGAGAGAAGAGAGGTTGTTTTAGTGAGAGAGATAGGTTGAATGAACACTAGAGAGAGAAAGTTAACAATAAGAGAAATGCATTAAGTGTGAAAAATGTACAACCTAACCACATCTCCAAAGGCTGAGATCGGCCAGGCCCATTAATAGGATTTACATGGGCCTTTCTATGCATTTCCTAACTTTGGCCCAATTAGATTAATAACATTACATTTGACTAACTCGGGGCTTTGACACATAACAAATTAAAGGAAGTGACCAATACTTTTTGTATTTTTAACAATCTCCTCCTAAGGGAGGCCACTCCAATTTATAAAGACGTAATCCTAGCATACTATACTTTAACTGTAGTCTTGAGCTCGTAGTCTTTAACTTCAATCATTGACTTGTGAATTGATGTAGTGATCATGGACTTTAGGCTTGAGCTTGTTCCTTTATCTTGACTTGTATGTGAAAATGTGATCTTGAACACCTTAAGATCATCAACCAAGCATAATCTCTTTTTGCCATCTTGTAAACATTGCATCTTGTAAACTTGACTATTGGAGCCCGACATGCTATACCTTTCTTTATTTGTCGTCTTTAAAAGATTAATGCAGCATCTTTCTTGAAATTCTTGTAACTTTTAAACACTTTCCGTCACTTCGAGAAAAGACGTCGTATCAGAGTGCCGGAAACTAATTTTGAAATTCTTAACTTTAATACTTCGTTACTTTGAGAAACACGTTCGGTATTAGAGTGACAGAAACTTCTTTAAAATTATTTTACTTTAATACTTCGTCACTTCAAGAAAGGCGTACGATATCAGAGTAGCGGAAGTCTTGAAACATGTACTTGAGCTTTCATGGTATCTTTATATTTGTTCAGACAGGGTATAGCATGTGGCTATGAATTTGGAGTCACTGGAATCATCACCTCTATGTCCCTTTTATATATTCCAGACATAAAATAAGTTAGCAAATAAATCTGGCGGACGAAAAAAAAAAATATGGCTTGTCTTCGGCGTTTTTTGTTGAGTAACCTTCAAACAGTTAGAATCGACCTGTGATCAGGTAATTCAATTTAAGGAAGAATCTCCTTGACAGATTTTCCAGTTGTAGTAATGATCTTTTAACACATATATATTAGATTCATCGTACTTAGCTTGTTCTTATACCAGAATGTCTCAAAGCAGACAACACGATAAGAGTGAACGCGAGTTACTACTCACCGATTTGAAAAAAAAAAATTGATTGAAAATCAATCGCCGTGTTCACTTGCAAAAGTGTTGTTGTGACACATCGATAGTGTTAATCAATTTCAAAAATACATCATCAACTGTTGAATCCATTGCCTGAACAATTATTGATTCATATAGAATCGTACCATCTTTTCTTTCTAGTTGTTCCACAAGTTTAGATTCATGTAGAATCGCACTAAGTCGACCTACCATAGCTTGTTTGACTGTTGGCTCAAGCAGGTATTTCCATCTTCATTGTGAAAATTTTAAATATCAAACACTCATTCTGGCAAAAACACAGGATACTTCGTAGAACTTAATATATAAGTCTTTTTATTCACCTTGTGTGACAAAACAAGCATAATTTTGACGATGTCCAATGAAATTTATAGATGATCTCTTTTGCTCTAGACTCAATAGTGCGGTATTTTATAAGTTATATATAATTAATTACATAAAAATAGTTTTTATGAACTGTTATGAACAGTAAATGTTACTGTTCATCAGAGGTTTAATTTTTATAAATATGATATTTTGATAGATTTTCTCAATACGAAGTCGTGGACATAAGAAACGTATAAAACGGAGTCAAAACGATAAAGATATGAGGTTTTAAAATCGCGCGCACTATTTTTACTTTTATACATTATTTTTATAAAACAATTAAATTAATAATGAAATATCATTATGTAATCAATAAAAACATTAAATCATATATTTTTACAAATGGTACATTAGTAAATAAAAATAACATTTTTCTTTACGGGTACAAGTACATATACTTTTATTTAACAAAGTACGGGTTAATTATTAATTTAACTTTTAAAGATTTAATAAAAACTATTAGGTGGTGGTGTAACTATATAACATGTGATGCTTTATTTATATAAAATACATTATACTCATACGGCCTATAACTAATTAGGTTGCATTCGGATTGCCGAGACGATTCACTTATTTGATTTAGATAATCAATCATTCACTTACGGTGAGTTCATAGCCCCGCTTTTATACAATTATATTGTTTTACAACTTTAGGGTGAGAAACATGCATCGTTTTACATTTGGACGCAAGTACCCTTTTAAACAAGTTACGAGTTGGCCTAAGTAGCTAAACCCACTATTGCCCACTATCATGAACTGTCAATTGCTAGTTAGCGAGCGCGAATGTTATGAATAGATCTATTTGGGATTGACATCCCCGTTCGGGTGAGTAGCGCTCACCAGTTTCGAATGTACTGAAACAACGAATGTATACATGTCAGAACAATTTGGATGTTGCGGGTTTGAACATCTACACGGGCACATTATGTGCATTAATTTGCATACATAGATGTCGAGCTTCGGTGTCATGAGCTTAGTGCACTTCGTAATTACTTTTGAGATATTGTATGTGTTACATGTCTTACATTGGAAATCTTGCGGTCCTATTTTATACATTTATTAAACCTGTGAATTCACCAACTTTATGTTGACGTTTTAAAACATGTTTTTTCTCAGGTTAATAAGGTACGAGAAACAAGGATACATTGGTGGTCACCATTTTGGAGTCATTACTATAAAGATTTGGGTGCATTACATTTTGGGAATATCTGTTATGTCTTAAAATCTTTACTTTTCATGGATGAACAATTTAAGCTTCGGGCTATTGTAACAAACAAGTTTATTTAATCCAATGTATCAATTTTTAACGACTCATATAGAGGTCGTTCTCATATCTTGTGCTATTGATCTATGAAGTAACACTCTCTGACCCTTATTCCGCTGCGACCCATTTTGGGGGTGTTACATCATCAATACGCATCAATCTGTTCTTCTTGTCTTTATTCTGGTATATGAAGCCTCTCGGATTGGAGTATGCTGTATATGCTGACATCCGTTTAAGATCTGATCTGTACGTATCCGGCCTTGTGTGGGTGAGATTCTTTTGGTAACTTTCGACACCTAATTGAAGGTCGTCCACACACCTTTTGATGACAATGCTTCTTGTAAACATTCGCAGTGAGACACCCAAAACTATACGTTCCTCGATGTTGAGATTTGTCAGTTTACCTTGTACAAGAAGAAGCAGCATGTCTTTGATGTCTTGAAGGCAAAGTCTTTTGTAGTCGCCTTCTTTGAATGTGTACAGCTTGTCATCATTTCTACGAACAGTGATCCAATCCAAATGTTAGTAGTTGTGCCATTCGACAATCTTAATCTTTGTAACAGCAAGGATTATGTGTTTGGAGTAGACATCATGAGTAGATTCCCTGTTTACTGCAAATCCATAGAATTGTTGACGTTTTTGCCCCTACTAAGAGATGCCCCAAAGTGCATGTTTGTCGTAGACAATCGGCACTTGACTCCACATGGTGTTTGGGACCAAGTCTTCAATCCATTTGATGTGTCCATAATCTGCAGCCTTTGTCTTCGTTACTGAAGTAGCATAAGTTCAACATGAGACACCACCACATAAATACTCAAGGTCGTTGTTGATGAAGTGATCAAAAGGTATTACTCGACGACCTCGTGAATTGGGTATCAATGGTAAGGGCTTACACAAATCATGTGGATATTGCTGTCCTTCAGGGTTATTCCAGTCTAATTGATCAGTAGTTGCCTTGCAGATTTCTTCAAGGAAGTATTCAAGTTGCACCAGACTCTTGCACAAACCTTTCATTAACTCGAATGTTGGACTAGCTAATAATTCTGGAGTCAGAGTATCAACTTTGAGCCGATTCATCATGAATGCTGAGAAGTGGTCGCTCTCCAAACACTATATATATATATAATATAATATAATATAATATATAAGTATATAAGGATAGCAACAATTATAGTATAGATAAGTATTTTCCATCGGGTTCTAGAAACAAACTTTTAACCTAAGTTGTCTCAAAAACCTACCGGGTTGTTTTCCCTCGACGAAGTGTGAATTAAAAACCAGTTAAATCCGTGATCGCGCGTTTTGAATGGTTTAAAATGATTTTGATTTTGGTTCCTAAATCCTACTTGACATATCGATAAAGTAAATAAAAGCATAAAAAATGAGCAAAGCAATAAAAACAATTAAACATGTAAAGCATTAAACAAAAATGAGTATTAAAAAAAACAATTTTAAAATTGCAAACTTCTAAAAATAAATCATACATAAAAAGAAATTATTTTTTATATGTTTTTTATTTATTTTTTTATTTTTTTTATTTTTTAATTTTAAAAACTTTAATCTAAATAAATGTCGCAAATTAAAATTCTCTAAACATATTTTAAATCTGCACTAATTTCTAAACACTAAATGAGTAAATAAATCAACTAACTAAATATGGCAAACATTATAACATTAAAAGATAAAAATAAGTCTACACTAAGCATGGCAAAATTCAAATAGGCAAACATATTATAAAACGATAAAATAAATCTACTCTAAGTATTGAAAAAGGTTTAGAAAATGGAACTGAATTGAAAACCCGCAATTAAACGAATACCACCCGATTTATTTAGCTAAAACAACTAATCAAAGTCGTTCTAGCTAAATAAACCCGTAAGCTCCACGCCTCATGAGTTGACCGATACCAAGATCAAAACAACAAAACATAAACTTTTAATAGTAACAAAATATATCATGAATCTCATATTTCACTTAATACGCAAGCCCAGATTTTTAAACTAGTTTAAAGCAAATTAAGGCCCAATTTATATCTTTATCCGGTCTTTTATTTAGTTAATATGTTGTAATAGGATAATATCGGGAATCGGGCTCGATAGATAATCTAATATTGTATATGTTTCGGGTTTAATCCCAAGCAAAACCCGAGCCCGGGTCCTAGTTAAATATCCCGCGCGTCATTTAACGCGACGGGGTATATAAACTCTTTTCCAGTTTGAAATGAGTAGTTGATCACAATATCTAAATAATATCTTTTCTCTTTTCTCTCAATTTCTCTCTCTAGTTTCTTCTCTCTAGAACAATCTTCTCTTTCTCATTCTAGTTCCGATTTGTGAGTCGATTGTCATGTTATGAACGTTGTTAAGGGATCTACAATTGGCATCAGAAGCTACGTGTGGATTCACGTGGTTGATTTCAGGTGGTTAAAACAAGATCAAATTCAGTTTTTTTTTTTTAGGGTACAAAAAGAATCAATAGACAAAAATCAAACCCGAATTTTTGTGCTTAGTGTGTGAAATATTGTGTATGTTATTAAGCAAATCTAGGCATAGGTAGCTAATTGTGCAGAAAAATCAAGTTAAAGGTCAAAAGGGTGATATTGGGCGAGTTTTTGATGAGAAATAAGTCCGTTTATTTTTCGTCGTTGCGTTTTGACTCTCTGGCAAAATTCATGTTGCGTTTTGATTTTCTTCTTGTTGCGTTTTGATTTTTTTATTAAACAGGTTCAAAACGTAATCATTGCGTTTTGGTTAGAAGAAATTTTAAAATATTAAAATAATCAAACCCCTATTTCGAAATTTTTTATAGTTGCGTTTTGGATATTTTTAAATATTATATTGACTGCGTTTTGACCAAATTTTATTGCGTTTTGACCAAATTCATTGCGTTTTGACCAAATTTCCTTGCGTTTTGACCAAATTCATTGCGTTTTGACCAAATTTCATTGCGTTTTGGTGTCACTGCGTTTTGGTGTCGTTTTGGTGTCACTGCGTTTTGGTTAAAGATAACATTGCGTTTTGTCTAGAAATCTTGTGTGAAGAAAAGGGTTTCAGTTTAAAACAACCATAAACTTTTGATCCGTTAAGTCGTTTTTTGGCCCGTTGTCTACTCAAATCGAAGAGAAAAACGAGACGGATTACGTTGTAACCACCTTTAGCTGGTTACGGATTTTTCAAAGCCCAAAACACTCGTTTACTATGAGTTATTGACATTTTTCAGTTTTTTTGGATTTGGTGTTAGATTGTTTTTGTTATAGCTCTAGGTACAAATCTTTATTTTTTGGCCCGTTTCAGTTTGGGTGCCTATTTAAAACAAAACTGCTGTAATCTAGCAGAAATTATCTGTTTTTAGACAATTTATAATCATTGGCCGCTGATTCCGAATAAAATCATTTCACGGGTTTTCTATTGAATTTTGCTAATATCTCGTTAAATTTTTTATCGGGTTCTAATCTTAGATTTGTAAAATCCAGTGAACGTCTATTGTATTCAAAACCACAACATCAATCACATCATATCCACTTGAGATCCAACAAATCTTTTACACTTCATAATTCACGTTAAAATGGGAACAAATATTACTTCATCTTCGTGTTCAGTTTTAGAGGAACCAGAGATACAGAAACTGCAGATGAAGCAAAGATTTTTAAAGAAAATCCTCAAATTGAACAAATTAAATGCAACTTACAAAATAACCACTCAACTTATCGAAAAAGGACAGAGTATATTTGTATTCAACATGCTTTTTTGCACAATACTCTTTGGTGTTAGCGTTTGTTAGATCATGTTTGTAGAACCTTCAAGTTTTTAAGTTATCTCAAACACATAATACTTAGAACACTTCTCAATTGCAGCAGAAACACTACACGAGATGGATTCCAAATCCGCTCTAAGTGTGATCAAAGTACAGTTTGAAAGGTTCATTAACTCTGACTTGTTAAATCCTCTCGATATCTATTCAAGATCTTTTTCATCAGATCGAGAAGTAAGAGAAATCTTCAAAGATTACACTACAATGACAGCTGAAACATTCAAGGAAACAATCATCAGATCATGAACTCCTTTGAGCAGGTATAAAGAAAGAAGAAAGTCTGTGCAAGAGCTCAAGATGACGTTGAAATGTTGAGGTGAAAGACAGTTGCAGACTTCAACAAGTGCAAGGTTCATGAGGTTCAATATCGGTTACAGTTTCAGGAGATGAAACAAGCAGTGGGATTGTATCAGATGAAGAGATTTTATAAAAAGCAGGAATTTGGAAGCCACATTTCGGTTTCATGGCAAAGATTCTGAAGTCTTACCTGCAGAATCATGTTATATGATTCGCCATTTGGAACAGGTACAAACAATGTATGAAATGTATAGTTTTACCAATGAAAGACAAAACATTTGAAGAAACATGCTGTAGAATGTGCTGATGAGCTGCTGCGCTTGCATAATTTAATTGCAAATTTAACTCATGATATGTGGAAAAACAAAAACACGATTTTAAAGCAATTAAGAAGTTAACGCATCATTGACTCAAGGAATTGAAAGTGCAAAACTAACTGTGATGAAACTAGTACGGCTCTAAGGGAGGCTACTAGCAGTCGGGATAGTTGTCTGATTGCATTCAGACCAAACAGACATGAGCTTGAGAGTACACGGCCCTTAATGACTACTACTGAACGAGTGATTATAAAATACTTCCAAACAAGTTAAATGTAACTCTAGACTATTAGTCTTTAAGACATTGGACATAAAAGAGGGTTTAAAAACTAAAACCTATGAAATTTCAGTTGTCAATCAGAAACACGATGAGCTAGTCAAAAAGAGTCTGTTAACTAGGTCACAATTTGAAGGTCAACTCAAAGAGAAAAGTAAGGTTATTTCGGATTTAAAGGTTAAAGTAGGAAAAAAAGACATTGACACGATGTTTGAAATGGACAAAACCAAATAAGTTTTTTAAATGAATTTCTTTATTAACGCAATACGTCAATTCAGACCATTCACATGATAGCACCCAAATGAGCTAACGTATAATTGGTAGATTTCAACCCTTGCTATAAATCAAAAGTACCTCAAGAAAGCTCAATCTGAAAAGCCTCGTTTGTATGAGATCCCATATGATACTTCTGATCCTGCAAACAGATTTTGCCCCAATGGGGAAGAGACAGTGACTCTTGAAAAGGAGAGTAGATCAAAATTGGATAAAGACAAAGTGAAACCATATGATTACACATATCAAAACAGTCTTTATGAAACTTTCAAACCACCATCCAAAACCTATCTTGATCAGTTGGAACGCGCTAAAGAAGTTAGGAAGACAATGTGGAGAAAAACGTTTAACAGAACAAAACCAAACATTGCTAAAAACGTGTCCTTTCTACCCATTTCTAAATCCATTAGTAAAAGTAGACAAGTTTATAACGAAATGACAAACAACTTCAATCATTTTAGAACAATTTGTCAACAAACTTGGTCTAATCATACTAATAGTGCATTTCCTAACCCAACTGCTAAGAGTATGGAAGTTTTGATCAAAACCTTATTAATGCCTCTTTCAGACAAAACTATACTAGACAGTCATTGTTTTGTTCATGAACTAAAAAAGGAAATGCATGACGATTTGGAGTACGTTAAATCCCTTGAAAAGGAGATTGACGAACTTGAATCAGAAAAGGCTGATTTTTCAAACATATATGATCTACTTCTCGAAGAGTGTGTGTCTAAAGATGTTACATGTTTCGTATTGTATTCTCTGTCTGATTTAAATGCTAATACTGAATTACAATGTTGTCTCTTCATTTAAATCCAAGAATGTGAATGTCTTGCACAAAAGCTTTCGAATGAAACAAAACTGAAATCTATGTTAACAAAGATAGTTACATAATTAATTTGTTAAAAGTTTTTCTAAACTTGAAAAACACTCAATTTCTATTGAACTTGCCTTTACAACAATGTAAAGAACAAATGAAAAAATAACTCTGTTTTGCAAAGAAAACGGATTCAAATGTATTTCGAAAAGAACGTGAAAACAATATCCATGAAATACAAGATTTGAAAGCTCAAATGCAAGACAAGAACATAGCAATAAGTGAGTTAAAGAAACTCATTGAGAAATGTAAAGGAAAGTCTGTGGAAACTCAGTTTGATAAACCATCTGTTGTTCGACAACCAAATGCTCAACGAATTCCAAAACCATCAGTTTTAGGAAAACCGACTCCTTTTTCAAATTCTCCTGAAATGAGAAGTTTTCAAACGAAACAGTCGGTTAATAAAAAAATGTGTCGGTATGGTTTGTTTAACAAGTCACTCAACAGAATTTGCCTCAGTATGAGAAAACAAAGCACGTTCGATAACCACCAATGTGATTGCACCTGGCTCCCTTTAGGATTTGCCCAAAGCATGTGTCACATCAGTCACAAGGAAAAAGTCATGCTCAAAATGACATGGTTCATAACTATACCTAGAGAAAGCTAAGAAAAATCTCTTTTTTTGCATTTTTAGAAATGTGCACAACTCAGAAGACAAAGATGTGATTGGAAAACCATAGTATGCACTTGTTCCTGCTTGATTACCCAACACTGCTAATGGTTGTCAAACAAAACCTAGGAATTGGCAAGCATCAATGTGTAGTCGGGTTTTCTCAAACAAAGATGTTCATTAGGAGAACATAGGAAAACAAAAGCCTTTCTTGAAGTTCATGACTTGCATTGTCCTACATGCAAAAAGTTGCCTTTACAGTGCTGCTAATCATGAATGAATGATGTCTTAGAATACCTTCAAGGTTAAATCCTTGTTGCCTGTGCACAAAATAAGGATACAAAATCCCAAAGACAACAAAGAGATATATGCCGTTTAGAAAAGTCAAGTGCATCTAGAAACCAGAAGACAGATCCCCACATGGCATTAGGTTCTCATCAAATGGCTACCACTGTCCTTGAGAAAACAATGAATCCTAGATCTTATCTTAGGTGGAAACCAACAGGTAGAATCTTTAGTAATGTTCATCTTAGGTGGATTCCCACAGGAAAGTTACTCAACTCTTGCATGGGAAAGGTTGACAGTGAACCCACGCATGTTTCAATAGTAGATATCCCTCATATTCATGCAAGCAAACAAACTCTGGATTTAAGTGCAGGTATATCATTCAATGGTCAAAAGCAACAAAGAAATTGACATAAATGCAGATGCACTATACATTGAAAAAGCAGGGAAAATCCAGAGTGTGGGTTGCTGAAATCCTGTTATCTAGAAACCAGGGCCATATTGTTGTTTCACAAAAGATGAGCTACATCAGATGGTGTCTGCTGAAAATAACACTTCAGGCCCGGTTCCTCAATGTTTTTAAAAGACGTTTGATCGCAGCAGATCAAGCCTCGGTCTTCATGGAAATGGATAGTCTGATCCACAACAGTTCAGACCTCGCACCACCATGACAAGAGATGTCTGTTGAAAATGTCTCTTCAGGCCTCGTTCCTCAAGGACAAAAGGCATCAGATTATAACAACTCTGACCTCGTGCTCCCAAGACAAAATGTTGTTCCTACAGCAGAAAAGATAGTTTCGTCACAACAAGGGTTGGAATTTCTCTTCAGTCCTTTACTTGAAGAGTATTTCATAATCTGATTACCAACCAGCACACGGGTCATGCTCGATGACAACAAACATGATCAAGATCGAAAGCATCATTTCAGAAGCTGATTTATCATTCATTTTTTTGTACACGGGTACAAGGAAAATGGTGATTCTTCCTCACGCAACATTGATAATACCGAATTTTTCCTTTGTGACATTAATTTCAACTACAAAGTCATGATTTACCGATTGGGACCAGAGATATCTTTAGAACAAGTTCGTGTGAAATCCAACCATTGCCAGTTCAAACAAGATGACAGCTTGCCACGATCTGACAATGTCGTATGTTCGCGCTCACAATGAGTATTGTTGAACCCGTTAATAAGTACTACAGGAGGCAAATGGCTGATCATGCATGGATCGAAGCAATGCAGGATGAAACTTCATCAGTTCGACAGACTAAAAGTCTGGGAACTCGTTCACAAAACCATTTGGCAAGAATGGTTATTGAGCTAAAGTGGTTAGGAAGAAACAAAAAAGGATTGAGATCAGACTGTATTCGCAACAAAGCACGACTTGTAGCTAAAGCGTTGATGCTCAGGAAGAGGGTATTGAATGCGAAGAATCATTTGCACCCGGTTGCTCGCTTGGAAGCTGTTCGGTTTTTCGTTGCACACGCACGCACACAAGTCTTTTTCCAATCTATCAGTAATGGACGTGAAAACGGCATTTCTTAATGGTTCCATGAAGGAAAGAACGACTACAGTAGAGAGAAGAGATGGTTTATGTTGCTCAGCGGGGGACAGGGATTAGTTGATCAGATCATCAGAAAAAGTCTACCTTCTAAGGATAACGCTTTGTATGGATTTTTTTTTAATAAGCAAGCTCAAGAGCCTGGTATGATGAACTATCAAACTTCATGAATGTCCAAAGGCTTTACTAAGGTATAGTTGACCCCACATTATTCATGATAAAATACGGGCGAGGATATTCTAATTGTGCAGATTCTACGTGATGTCATAATTTTTAGATCGACAAATCCTATAATATTCCAAATGATTTGAAAAATTAATGCTTAGTAGATTTGAAATGTCTTTAATGGGGGAGTTTAAATTCATTTTAAGACTTCTGTTCCACCAGTACTCGAAGGTTTTTTATCAATCAGGGCAAGTACGCTTAGAAATTCTGAAAAAAGCATATTATGGACTATTGTTACTCCATGGTACACACATTGGCTACAAACCCTCAAAACTAGATGTTATTTGAGTGAGAACCCATAGGAACCAATCTGATTATGTTTAGTAAAATCAGGGTCACTCATGTACTTGACATCTAGTAGACCAGCTTAGTGCAAGTAGTATGCTATTGTGCACGGTATCAAGCACAACCACTCAAATGCACCTCAAGGTGGTTTTTAAAAGAATCTTTAAATACATTATAGGGTTCCATTAACGTGGGACTCTGGTATCCAATGGATTCGTGGCTTTTGAACAAAGCATTTTATAGACGCTGATCAGGCCGGATGCACATTGATACTCGGAAAGCACTTCTGGTGGGATTTACAGTTCCTTGGTGACAAACTTGTAAGATGGATGTCAAAGAACAAAACTGCAATTGCAGATGTTCTTCAGCAGAGGTCAGAGTATTGTGCGTTTTCTGCTAAGTTGTTCTCAAGCAATGTGGAGGAGGACACAGCTTCAAGATTATGCTTCAATACAACAAAATACCGTTGTAATGCGACTCTCAGTCAGCCAAAGCAATTTCATGCTTCCTGTACATCATTCTGCAGATCAATGCTATCTTGCTTATCCGAGGGTATCGTCTTGTTACAAGAACCCGTGTTTTAATAATGGTATAATTGAACTATATTTTGTCAGAATCTGAATACCAATTAGCTGCATGTTTACGAAAGCCCTTCCTGAGGATTGTTTAAAAGTAATCTTATCTGGATGGATTGGTATGAGTGTTTGACTCCAGCGGATAACTGGAAGGTTATGACAAATGAGACTGCTTTGATACATCATCAAACATCACCATGTACTATATTTGTTGGAGAAAAGCAAATACAAAAATATAAAACTTCAATAGAAAATACAAATTCAGAAAAAATAGAAAATTCCAAAAAGATTCTTCTCGCTGTCTCTGAATTCGTTTAACATTTACGTGCTTAGAATGTTGATTAAACATTGACAAGGTATGTAAATGAAGTTCTTGTAGCGAGAGTTGCAAATAGTTTCAAACATGTCATTTCTAATTTTCTAAATGACTCTCATGTGCATATGTCAGTACATAACCGGACTTCATTAAAGGAAGGTTCTATAAAACTTATCCTCCCAACGAGTAATATTTAACGTTTCTCGGTTTCATGAGCTGTTCTTAAAGAAAATTCAATGTTTTTAGCTCAAGAAAAAGGATAGTGTACGTTTCAGTGCGGACTTACCCTTACCGTTAGAAGAGAAGTCCTCTAACATCTGGGTTTTTTTCAAAAAGTTGAACACGGTTTTTGCAAGAATTTCTCATGACAATTATATCTTCAAAATTGTGTGTTCAACACTCCAACCTCACAAATGTTTTCAAAGAAACAATTTCCCAATTGGTCTTATTTGAAGGGGAGTGGTTTTGAAAAAAACAAAGTTTTAATGTTCTTGGATACATCAACAACGGACATTCTTATGTATTCAAACATTTATCAAATGTTCAAAACCATTCATGATAATAATATTTTCTCCACAGATTTTTCAAGACATATTTTAATCACAAGTATTTAAAAAACTAAGTGTTTATTATTTAAAATAAAGGGAGAAAATGTATTTAAAATATGATCTAATCGACTCAATGTGCTGAACAGTAAGAAAAGGTTTTATGGTTCAATCTAATACCCAACAACCTTCTTAATTTCTACGAAGAATCTGTTGTTATGGGGTTTAGGTTAGAATCAATCCTATGAATCCAACCAGAACCGGTGGATCTACCAAGGCATAATCCAAAGTTAGAATTTGCAAGTCCGTAGGTAGGATTGGAGAATGAATGTATATGGGGAATAATGTCGACTAATATTGAGTAAACATGGAACAATCACAACAAGGTGTTAGTAATGTCATCTTGGTAAGCATTGAAGCTTTGAGAATGAAAAGAAATGCATGGATAAAGGGTGTAACAAAAGAAGCCCTCCAACACATCTTAAGGATGAATTCGGGTCCAATACATATGCAGTCAGGAATCACAAGTTGATTGCTGGACATTGAAAACAGACTATCATGGACCCAGTGTGTGATGCAATGGCAAAACCCCTTCCCAGCCATTCTGGTTTCTCTTAACAGAAAACTTGTCTCATTTGTCACGGACTTACACACGTTTTATCAATTGAATTCCTTTCGAGATCGTTGATATGAATTGGTGGCCAATATGCTCCATGCCTTCCGAGTTACTAAAACCAAAATACACTAAATCGGAGTCTAGAAGCCAATGAGATCAATAAATCTCGTTAGGACACATTCCATTTAAAACACTTGTTGAACATCTTTCAAGTCACAAGCTGTTTATCAAGCGTCTCCGCCATATCATTGTGATATTTGCAGAACATCCGAGTGATACTAATGTATTCACAATGAAGATGGGAAATCCTGCTTGAGCCTGAGCATCAAACAAGCTCAGTGGTAGGTAAACTTGCGAGAGATTCTTTTGAATCTAACTTGTGGACAAACTGGATATCGTATTTGGTTTCAGTAAATGAATTGACGGTTGATGAATTTGATAAAACATGGACACTTCGATGTTTACAAAAAACTCTTTAACGAGTGACACGTGTGGATTGATTGCTAATCAATTTTCTCGTTTAATTACTAACGATAACCTTGCAGGTCCAAACGGTCATTGGTGACGGTAACCTTATATCCATTCAAATGCTAATCTACAAAGACATACTATCTAGAAAGCTTCAATATTGAAGCAAAGACTTCTGCTAACTCATGATTTAAGCTTTCAAGATAATGCAAAAGTTATGAGCATGTGGCTCAAAAATACAAGATCGAAAGATGGTCATAGCAGATCGCAAAGCATGAAGGACAAGCTTACAACGGAAGACAAAGCCCATGAAACACTCGTGCTTAAACGCAAAGCAATTTCACTGATCTCCATGAAGGGGTCTTCGTAGTAGTGTCATCAATAAACTCAGTCGGGGGAGATTGTTAGCCTCAATTTTATTGTGTCAATAAAGGAAGTCGTTTGCCGTGTTTTAGACCTCACTTCGGGGGAGTTCTTAGGCCCTCAATTTATTAAGTCGAACAAGGAAAGTTCGGTCACGCTTACGATGGAGCCTTCGATCTTTATTAGTTAATGTTGTTAATAGGATAAAATATAGGAATCGGGCTCGATAGTTAATCTAATATTGTATATGTTTCGGGTTTAATCCCAAGCAAAACCCGAGCCCGGGTCCTAGTTAAATATCCCGCGCGTCATTTAACGCGACGGGGTATATAAACTCTTTTCTATTTAGAAAAGAGTAAGTTGTTCAAAATATCTAAATAATATCTTTTCTCTTTTCTCTCATCTCTCTCTAGTTTCTCTCTCTAGAACAACTCTTTCTTTCTCATTTCTAGTTCCGATTTCGTGATCGATTGTATGTTATGAAGTGTTAACGGGATCCTACATGAGTTGACCGGTACCAAGATCAAAACAACAAAACATAAACTTTTAATAGTAACAAAATATATCATGAATCCCATATTTCACTTAATACGCAAGCCCAGATTTTTAAACTAGTTCAAAGCAAATTAAGGCCCAATTTATATTTAATCAAACCAAACGTGTACTGTTACTGTTTAAACAAAAATGGACCAATTTAAAATCTAAAGAATATCCTAATTTAATTCTACAAACCAACGTAGCCCAAATGATTAATTAAATGTGGCCTAATATGAACAACTGAAAACGCAGGTCTAGTTCAAATGCTTACAAACCAAACGAAAGTCATTATCAATTCCAAACGCACCATATTTATTCATGGAAAACTTTCTAGCAATCAAACTTTAAATAAGCAAATATGATACTTAGTTAAACGAGATAAGCTTTACTAGAACAAATTACCACGACATTAAACTAAACGATTTTAAAGCTAGAGCGAGTTTTAAACTAACGCTACTTAATAAGCCAATACAAACACGAAATAATCACTTAAACTGAATTAATAAGCAATTAAAAACAGCAACAAGGATGTCGAGTAAGTCAAAAGCACATCAACGAACCAAATGACGAAATGAATAAACAAATAAGCGTGCAAAAGTATTGATCTAGCACTTTAAGCTCACTCTAAACCAAACAAGCTATTTAGAAACTTGTCCGTATCTGTGTGAACATAAAATATGTGCATTCTATAAAATATAAAAAATGAGGATAACGCACAACAATAAGCTACTTTCGAACTTATTTTAGGCTTATTATTTAAAAAGTGCTTTTAAAACAAATATAAAATGAATAGACATGAGCCTTTGATGGCTATATGGAGTATCTTTCTAATCCTTAAAGAACTTTTGAGAATGATAAGCCACGAAAATAAGCACGAAAAATAAGCTATTAGAATAAGCAACACGAAAACAAGGAGCAACGATTGATTTATTGAACAAAAAGTAACTAGAGAAACATCAATAAGCTTTAAATCATTTTTATTACATCAACATATTAAGTTCTTGAAATAAGAAAGGTACAATAAGCATAAAATGTAAAATAAGCTGTTACAAACTTAAAATAAGCTAAAAACTAAAATCTAAACTAAAAAATAAAAAATGAAAAAAAATAAAACTCTTTAAGTGTGAGGGAGCGATGGGTTTTTATAAGGGGGGAAAGGGGTGGAGTTGTAAATTTGTCCTAATCATTTGGTGATGATGAGCCAATCATTGGCCTTCATTTCATGTCACACGGATTGAAGCAAGCATACAAGATGGATCCACCGTTTAAATCGTTACACGTGCCTCTATCATTTGGCTTAATATTTATGCCACACTGTAGTCGTTGGATCATTTATCACTTTTGCAACTGAAATGAAATTAAAGATACAAAATACACCGCCACGTGTCTCACTTCCATTCGCCATCCCAAGCTTAGTGCTCAGTCACATGCAATTTTATGATTTAATTTCAAAGGCACGTGACATGATGTCACGGTGACATCATCATCCTCAAAATTAATTTTATAACTTGGGCTTATATGGGTCATTTAGATAATTTGGGTTGGCCTGGCCCATTAAGCGGGTTACGGGCTGGCCCAATAAGGGGTAAAGGCACCGTTGGACTCGAAATCTCGCGCTCTTTCTAATCCCGTGCTTGGTTTTGTCTGCTTTGTCTTTATTTTTGTCATTTTCTTAGTATCCGATACCTACACATACACAAACACAAAAAAACAAGCATATATTTGCAATTTTATTATGTTTTTTTGGTCTTTTGGGTTCGTTTTACAAGGTAAAAAGTATGTATAAAATAGTGAATACCAAGAAGTCCAGAGGAGTATCCATCAGTTCATCAAATGACTCATAAGGATCTTCATTCCGAGCCAAAGTACTTATCCAAGGTTGAATTGGTCCATGAGTAGCAGGAAAAGTCTTGTTCCAATCACGGTCGGGAGTTGGAAGTTTTGCTGGTTTCTAAAACCAATCAGGAAGCTGAGCGGTGTCATCAACAGGTTGATCTTCAGTAAACCCGGTATCAAACTCTTGATGTGTGGGTTCTTCCAAATCATCAACAGTGTGTGTTGGCTCCTCTGCTTGAAGAGATTTGGACCCTTCTTTAGACTTGCCAGTTGGCTTGGAAGTCTTCTCCTTTGGTGCACTAGTTGACTCAAGTTGTTTTCCAGCTCTTCTTCTCTTAGACCCCCAGTTTGATCCAGCGGAGGGTTCTTCGTCTTCATCCTCATCATCTTGACGTCTCTTAAGCGTGACAGTATCTCCATATGTATCCAAGATGTCTTTGTCAGCTTCATAAGCGTCAACCAATGCTCTGTAGAGGTTCTTCTGTTGAACTGATCTGTCGATTGATTTGTTGTTTTCCATCTTGTCAATGAGAATCTTTTTCATCTCAATTTCAGATAGATTAGCTTCTACAGCATGTGATGTCTTAGCTTCATTTGATGAACGAATCAGAACTTCAGCTTCAAGTAGATCACTGACAGACTGCTCAATTCTTGGCAAAATCTTGGAGACCTTCTTTGAAACTTGTATTTTGACTTGCTCCTTGATGATTTTCTTTATGTTTTCATCAAGTTTATTGATGAAGTCTTTATTTTTAGCTTGAGCTTCGTCTCTAAGTCTGTCTGACTGTAGTTGAACAGTTGCTTTTATGGCTTTATTCATCTTGTTGGCAAGGTATGTATCAATAATACTGGGAATTGATGACACAACTTTAGCTAATTGGTTTGTCTGCTTGAATTCTAAGAAGTCATCTTCTAAAGCTTTTATTTTGTCTTCAAACTTGAATACAGAATCAAAGGTTGGAAGATTTTGTATGGAGGCACTTGGAACAATTGTTAGTGTGGAAACTGGTGTTTGTAGCAGCGGTTGAATGAGAGGTGAAGGAAGTGTTGTTGCAGATGAAGGAGACATGTCAGCATTCGTAGTTACGGGTACATCTACCAGAGAAGTTGACTCAGTGTTTGGATTAAGAATGGAGTTAATTCCTATATCTGGATTAGGGTTGAGCATATTGGAAATGAAGCCTGATGATACTGAAGAACTCTGTTGTTGAGCTTCAGGGGTAACAGCGGTGATTATCACATGAGTATCTTCTATCACTTGAGTAGCTTGAACATTAGCATCTATCATTTTAGTATCTCTTCTTTCCAGATTGACGTTCACGTCCCTATACAATTCATTCACTTCTTCCTCTTCATTTATCTCTTCTTTACCCAGCTCTTCTCCTTCATCTTTACCACCTTGAGTTGCATCATCATAAGCTTCATCATTAGTGGATTCAACATGAGAATTTGTTTGAACCCTCAGATCAAAACTATCTTCTTCATTTTCTTCTTCATCTTGTCTATCTTCTTCATCATGAGTGGAGAATTTGGGATGAACAAAGTCATCACCATCATTGTCTGATTCAGTTCGTTCATTATCATCATCTTGTCCATCATCATCTTCATCATCAGCGTTGTCATCATTGTCATTACTCATGCTCACTTCATCATCATCTTCCTCATCACTGGACTTCTAAGAAATCTGCTCATCATTAGAGTTATATGTAGGTACATCGGGAACCCTTAGTATAACACCAGTTCCTTCATCTACACCTAAACCACTGGTGTGAGAGCTGTGAGTCTGTATCAAGCTTCTTTTAGTGGCCAGTTTCTTCTGTTCAGCCTCAGGCAATGCAATTTCTGATAGAGTCTCTAATCCTTAAGCAGGTAGCTTTTTCTTTCTTGATGTAGCCACTTTAGCTATAGCTTTAAGTCTTTTCCTTTAGAAGCTTGAGCAAACTTCTTCTTGGGAGATGATTCAAGATCAACTTTATTCTTTACATATTTAGGTATTGAAATCTTCGCACCAGTAGCATAAGCATGATAAGTCTTGTAGGCTTCAGACTCCAACATGGCTTGGTTTGTTAAATGCTAAGGGAGAAGAGCACCATATATCTGTGTGTCCTGATGTTTAGAGATAACTCTAATTGTGGTGAACATAGGGTCATCCCTGATAGTGTGCCAAAACATCTTGTTTCTCCTTGGTATTGACTAATCCTTTGCCATGAAGTAGTCTACAATGACTTTGGTGAATCGTGGATAACACATGTCATTGTTCTTCTTAGAGTTCTTGTTCTCCACTTGATACACCAAGTCTTCCCATAGTAGGTAGACATAATCAACATTCTTGTTATGATACATGCCCCAAAGGATTTGAGCACGTGACAAGCAAAGACTTCCCAAAGCAATAGTTTTTCCACTTAGACACTTATTGATGATAGCAGCAAATGATCTTCATGGTTGATGCATGTGATTAACATTGACATAAGATAAGACCTTTATCTCACTAGTGTGTCCAATATCTCTAACAAAAGAGAGAATTTCCTCTTTAAATGGAGGATCTTCAAATTTCTGACGTAGGAGTTTAGGGCAAATCTGTAGCATATCTCTGAAGTTGTCAACGTTAACAGTATGGCTTTTGCCATTCATCTTGAAACATAGTGAAGAATGATGTCTGGAGGCAGTGACCCAGAACTCTTGCATGTAGATTTCTGGTACATCAGCAGTGATCTCAAATGCTTTGTAGAAGGAAGTGAGTTTCAAAGTGTCTAATACCACTTGAAGATTAGGTTCCTTGGATTTGATAGTTGAGCTTAGTTAGAGATTGCATTTCCCTATCTTAAGACGGTTAGCAAGAGCGACTAAATCATCATCCAAAGCCTTTTGTTGAGTTCCTGTAGTATCCATGATTTTGCTAAGAAATGATCAATACAGTTTATCTTTGGACAATACACTATAGAGACCTTTCAATTGAGCACTTTGAGTTGATTCATGATGCAAAAATTTCTCAAGGATAGGGCACTCTAAGACTTTTAGCACTTTTTAAGATATATTCCTTTAAATGACAACTTAGATTGACAAAAAATACTTAAGGAAATAAGGAAACTTCTTTGACTATTTAGGAATCGTATTCTTTCTAACTAGGTAGAGAATTTTGATATCCTAAGCCTAATTTAGTTAACCTTGTTTTACCTTGAAATTAAGCCAGTTTAACTTGATTAGAGATAATAATTAACCAATTTTAATTAATTCCCTAAAACAGGTTTTAAATTGCCTTATAGTTGAAAATTTGATCTTAAGTGTTTTTGGTCTTGAAAGATAAACCGCCTTCTAATGAACACTAATAGATTGGTTCCTAAAGAAAAGAAACAGTTGTTTGGTTCCTTAAGAAAAACTAGTTGTTCGGTTCCTTAAGAAAAAAAACTAGTTGTTCGGTTCCTTAAGACAAACTAGTTGTTCGGTTCCTCAAGACAAACTAGTTGTTCGGTTCCTTATGAAAAGGAGTTGTTCGGTTCCTTAAGAAATATTAGTTGTTTGGTTCTCAAAGGAAACAAATTGTTCGGTTCTCAAAGGATGACTAGTTGTTCGGTTCCTAAAGGATGATTAGTTGTTCGGTTCCTGAAGAGAATTTAGTTATTTGGTTCTTAAAGGAAACAAATTGTTCGATTCTTAAAGGATGACTAGTTGTTCGGTTCCTGAAGGATGACTAGTTGTTCGGTTCCTTAAGAGAATTTAGTTGTTCGGTTCATTAAGGGGAATGAGTTGTTCGGTTCCTTTAAGAAACAACGAGTTGTTCAGCTCACTCATAAATTTTGCAAACATGACATTTTAAATCATTCAAACTTGTTGCTTTAGCATTCTAATCATGAAGATAACATTTAGGATCATTATAGCAATCTTTAAGCCACAGAAACATCAAGAGCATTCAAAAAACAAGCACGTATAATCATTTTAGCACATATTTCCAACAAACTACAAACAAGAGTACGTTTTTATGGCTCATTATCATTCAAGTATGAGAATACAAGCTTCATTGCACAAAACCCACAAACTTTAACCATCCACACTCAAAAATCTAAATTTTCGAATCATACAATTGATCATATCACATTCATATGCTAAACATACACAAAACTGAATTAAGCTAGTTCTCTACACACTAGAGCGATCATAACCCCTCATTCAATTTGATGATTTATTTACTTTTTGATTTTGAGAAACCCTAATGCAAGAATTAGGGTTTTCAAGTTCAAAACTGAATGAAATCCTAATTCCTTCGAGGTATGAATAGTTTAGGAGGTGTAGAACAAGTTTTGTTTAGTACCTTAATCGTGAAAAATTGCACGATATAAAGATTGAAGGTAAGGCGATTTCGAATGGGAGAGAGGGAAGAAAAAAATTATTTCTTAAGTGTGTGTGTGTGAAAAAAAGACGGGGTGGGTGGGTGGGATTTTAAACAATTTTCATTTTGTACACATTCACCCCCTGAAATTGTTAACCCTTTTTATTTTTCTATTATAAGTTTTATTAGGCAATACAAGTTTAACAATTGGCACCAATAGTCCCTAATGTTTTAACAAGCATACCTAAAAACTTATATTTGCACATTTGCTCCCTAAAGGCATAAACACATAACATATAAGGCACACATAAGCTAAACTTAATTAACTTTCCTTAAGAATGATATTCCGTTATTGTTTAAAACCTTTTTCCTTTTAAAAGCATATCTATTATGAAGAAGATATTTGACATTTTCTCTCCCTCAAACAATGACCCGTTTTCTATTTAAAGAGCTGTAGTCATTGTTTGAGAAGTCAAATGTCCTTGAAAAAGTATTTTCTGATGACTTAATGTTTTATTTTTGAAAATCAAACACCATAAAATAAGACTTCTCTTATTTTAACACATAAGCGCACTTACACGTACACTTATGGTAATATAGGAAGCACGGGCTGTGATGCAAAGTAATCACAAGCCTTTGCATGGTCATAAAGTAGACCATACCCGAGAATAAATTCCCGTTATGAGGTCAAGTTTTATTTTTGAAATGCTTGCCTTTAAGATGATGACCGGGTTGCTATCTAAAATAATAGCAAGCCCTTTTTGGCATGTTTTGAAAACATTTGGAACTTCTGCTCTAACTTCATTTATAGCCTCGTATCATTATTGAATGACATTTCTAAGACCGTAGATGTTATCGATTTTCAGAAGACATGTCATTATTACCTCTTTAATTTTTCTCATTTTTTAATTTTTTCTTTGGTTTTATATATTTTATATTTTTGTATTTTGTTTTTATAAAAGTTTTCTTGAAAATGAATAATCTTTTTGGTTTTTTATGGTTTTTAATATATATACATATTATACATGATATTTGAATAGGTACCACCACTATTCTTCAACTTCATCTGCCAATTGTTTCAGAGTCTCAGGCATGAAACTTCTCATTCCCAGCTTGTTGATACGAAATTCAATTCTTATTGACAAAGTAAAGCTCTACTACTCCATTCTCAACTTGCTCTTTTATAAAGTGGAATCTGATGTCAATATGTTTTGATCGAGAATGTTGAACATTGTTGCAGCATCAGGCAATAGCGCTTTTGTTATCACGGTACATTGGAATTTTATTGAATCCAAGGCCATAGTCGGTAAGCTGTGATCTCATCCGGAGGACTTGAGCACAACAGCCGGAGAAAGCTATATATTCAGCTTCCGTACTAGATATCCCAATGCTTTTCTGCCTTTTTGATGACCAGCTAACAAGCCTATCTCCCAATAATTGCATACATCCAGATGTGCTTCGTCTAGTATCTTGGCAACCCGCATGATCAGCGTCTGCATAAGCTGTTAGAGCAATAGAAGAATCCTTTGGATACCAGAGTCCCCTATTAATGATTTCTCTTAGGTATTTAAAGATCCTTTTTACAACATGTAAGTGCTTTTCGGTAGGCTTTGCCTGATACCGGGCATACATGCATAAATCTAATGTTAGGCCTGGTCTACTAGCTATGAGATACATAAGTGTGCCCACCATTCCACGATAGTGTGTAGGGTCAATGACTTTCCCGTGCGTATCTTCATCCAGTTTGGATTTCTCCACCATGGGAGTATCCACGGGGTCACTGGATTCCATACCATATTTTTTGAAAGATTCTAAAGCATATTTAGACTAGTTTATAAGGATGCCTCTGGGACTTTGTGAAATCTGTAGTCCTAGAAAAAATGATATTTTTCCCATCATCAACATCTTAAACTTTGAACACATTATGTTTGAAATTTGATCACATAGTTCAGGTGTAGTAGACGCAAAAATTATATCATCAACAGAGATTTGTACCAGGAGAATATATTTGCCTTGTCTTCTGATGAACAATGTGGGATCCACGGTTCCTTTAGAGAAATCTTGAGAGAGTAGAAACTTCGACAATAGATCATACCATGCGCGAGGAGCTTGTTTTAACCCATAGAGAGCCTTCTTAAGCTTGTACACATGATTCGGATAGTCTTGATCCACAAACCCGTCCAGTTGGCTGACATAAACTTCTTCGCGCAGAATGTCGTTTAAGAATGTCGTCTTAACATCCATTTGGTAGATGATCATATTCATGTGAGCAGCATAAGCGAGGAAAATTCGAATAGCATCAAGTCTAGCCACTAGAGCAAAAGATTCCTCAAAATCAATTCCCTCTTTTTGACGGTAACCAAGAGCAACCAATCGAGGCTTGTTCTTTAGAATACCTCCTAATTAATTAAGTTTTACCTTGTAGATCCATTTTAAAGTAATAACCATCACTTTATCTGGACGAGGAACGAGTTCCCAGCCTTCAAGACGTTCAAATTCATTAAGTTCCTCTTGCATTGCTTCAATCCAACATGCTTGAGTTAACACGTCTTTATAGTTCTTTGGTTCAACTAATGTGAAAAAGGCATCATAGTAACAAAATAAGGCTTGTTCATAGAGTTGGAGTCCTATGGAAACAGGTCTTTCAAGCTCACCAATGATGTTGTCTAAAGGATGATCCTTGGTCCATTTGGTAACGTGCTCTGAGTTTTGGAGCAGCAGTTTGCACAACAGTAGGAATAACATCCGATGAAGAAGATGCTTCAGAATCGTTTTCTGGAATTGGAATACCAAAGAACGGATCTTTATTCATGTGTGCAACATCTAAGTCATGATTGTCTTCTTCAACATCGTTAGGAATGATAGGAGATTAAGTTTTAGGTGTTGTTTGAGAGATACTAGGTGATGGTGCATCTTGATCAAGAGTTGTTGAGGAAGGTGAACCGGTTGATGCAATTGGTTCTGGAGCTACTACTTTAGCAATTGGAGCAATAACTTCAGGGGCTGCACGATTAATACTAGGTGAAGGAGTGAGTAATTCATCAAACAACGGTTGAAACAAAATAATCCAATTAGTTCTTGAAGGTGGTACAAACGGTGTTGAAGGAGGAGGTTTTGGCATGAGTCCTAAATTGATTATTGTAGGAGTTATTTCATGAAGTGCGGGTCCTGAACTGCTGTGTTCAGAAGCCATCACAGTCAGCTCATCAAAATCTACATGAATTGTTTCAATGATTCGTCTGGTACGTCGGTTGTAAATTCGAAATGCTTTCTTTGTGGATGTGTAACCAATGAAAATACCAATATCAGCTTTTGGTTGTAACTTACCCAAGTTCTCACTATCGTTCGTCGGATAGCAGAGTGCACCAAATACATGGAAAAATGATAAGTCGGGAAGTTTGTCATGTAAAAGCTTATATGGTGTTTTACCGTGACGAAGACGTATGATGGAACGATTTTGGGTATAACATGCGGTAGCAACTGCTTCTGCCCATAAGAATAATGGAGCTTTTGGATAAATCAACATTGTGCAGGCAACTTCAATTAGCGTACAATTACGTCTTTCAACGACATCATTTTGCTGTGGAGAGCGGGCAACAGATGTTTCATGAGAGATGCCAACCTTCTCATAATATTCAAGCAAAGTTTGATTAACAAATTCAGTTCCATTATCTATTCTGATGCGATGAACATGTACTTTAGCCGCACTTAGATCATCTTGAGAAACTTGATTATGAAATCTAGAGCTTCATATTTTAACCTTAAGCACTTTACCCATGTAAATCGAGAGTAATCATCGACAATGATGAGGATGTACTTCTTTCCATTAACACTTACGACACGCATTGGGCCACAAAGATCCATGTGCAAAATATAAAGTTTTTCTTGGTTGGTGTCCTCATATTTAGATTTGTGGGTTTTCTTCTTGCTTTTGCCCATTGCACATGCAGAACACAAATGATCCTTTTTAAATTTTAGCTTATGGAGACCTTGAACAAGACCGTGTCTAGCTAAATGGTTGATTGCACCAAAGTTCAAATGAGACAGACATCGGTGCCATAGCCAGGACTTAGTCTTTGAGGCCTTTGACAAGAGACATATAGGAGAGGATGCCATCATATCTCCAAAAGACAAAGTATACAGATTGTTGCCTCAAGATCTAGTTAATAGATCAACACTTTCTAGATTACGAATGACGCAGGTGTGTTGGCGAAAAGCAACTTCAAGGTTCGAATCACAGAATTGCCCAATGGAGAATAAGTTGTGTCTAAGTCCTTTCACGTAGTACACCCTTGAGATCGTAAGATTCCCAATCTGATAATCACCATATCCTAATATCTTTGCCACGTGATCATTATTGAATTTGATTGTACCAAAAAATTTATTAATGAAATTGGTGAGCTGAGAGCGATCTTCGGTCATATGCTTGAAGCAGCCCAAGTCCAAATACCAGAGAATAATTTGGATAACCTGCATTCATCAAGAGAGGAAGATGGAACATCAGAAACTATGGATCCCCAAGATGTACCGGGTTCCTTATTGTTAGCAGATATAGATTGAACAATCTTAGGTTTGCTAACGAGAACATCAGTTTTAGATTTCCTAGGTTTCCTTGAGTAAACCAATGTTGTTACAGGCTTAGGTGTATCAGATTTTAAAGGAGATGGTTTCCTAAGGGGTACTTCAGTAGTTTTGGTAATCCTAGTTAAAGGGCACGCATTTTCTACTATAGTTAAGGTCCGACCAGTAGGTCTCCAAATGTATCCAATATTTATGAACACTTTTCCTGTTGGTTTCCAAACTTTTCTTTTTGAATTTTTCTTAACAGATTTAGATTTAGCACGAGCATTCACATCATTGATAAAATCAAGAACACACAAATCATGATTATCAAAAAGCATGCAACCATTACACTTAACACATAAAATTTTAGAATTCGCATTAAGCTTGGAATGCTGCACATTTGCAGATTCTTTAGGTTTAACACAATTCTTATTATTCAAACTAGATTTAACAGTCCTAGAGTGAGCTTCTACTTTATTCTTCTTAGTACTACTTGGTGTTTGTCGAATCTTATCTTTATTTCTATTGCCTAAAGGCTGTGATCTGCTAGCACTAGCAGACGGTTTTACTCCTGTAGAAGACAACATAGGTTTGTTAGAAATTAGGTTTGATGAAGAGGTTGTTTTTGTGTTTGTGTTTCCTGAGGATGTGACGGGCTCAGTGAATCTAACTCTTTTGTCCTTGTTCTTTGGGGTCACAGCCACTAATTTATCACTTGAGTTGTTAATGCTAGGTCAGGTTTGTCTAATTATTACAAGCAACTCCTGAATTCATTTGGTATACTTACAAGCCGAGTCTAAGGAATTATTTAGATGATTTTGTGATCTTCCTTATTCAACTACTTCCCTAAGAATCGTAGCTTATTTGTGAGTGTGCTTAAGGTAGTAAGAGTGAGCTCTCCTATTGTTCAACAATCTAGGGGCTATTGGTTCCACATCAATCTTAAGCATTTCAGGAGCAATGGTGTTTTTGGGGAAGACATTATCAGCTAAATCTTTTTCTTTAAGTTTCCTTAATTCATTCTTAAGAGCTATAATGACCAAAGCTTTTTCCTGAAGACTTACATTTAAATTAGAGATTTCCATAGACTTATGATTGACTTGATTAATTAACGCATCACATTGTTCTTTTGATCGAACACGTGCTGGTTTAATCGAGTCATAAAGTTGCTTATAGGTCTGCTTCAAATGTTCATTCTCAGCAATAAGCTTTGACACCCTATGATCTAATTCAATATTTATCGTTTCAATCTCTTCTATGTCCTTTTTGATCTTATTCTCATTCATATTTCCACTTAGAGATTTAATTCTCTCTTTCAACATTTTTATGTCTGTGTCTTTCTCTTGCGACTGAGCTTTCAATTCGTTTAATTCAAAATATTGATCAAAACTTGGAGTACTTTGATTTGAAATAGAATTGTCTCTTTGAAAAATTTCCTGATTAAGTTGAGTATCAACTTCTAAAGAGATGCAATTTTTTTCAATAGTGGTATAACTTCTGAACAGTTTATCGTAAATCTCTTTTTCAACGAAATCCTTTTTGTTGAGAAGCTCAGTCTCAAGTTTGAGACACTTTTCACATTCACGCACATTCACATAAGCATTATCCACAGAAGAATTCACAATTATGTTCATATATCTTTGTTTATGACTTGTTCCAAAAGTTGTTCGTTTTTGTTAAAAACTTGATTCATTTTAACTTCAAATGTTTTTGACTCTAAACGATGTTGTTCCACAGCCTGTTCCATTTGATGAAAGACATTTTGGACTTCAAAAAGTTCATCAATTAAATATTGATCGAAAGTATTAAATATTTCCTTTAGTGCTTTTACAAATAGAATAATTTCATCCCTAAAACAAGCTTTTGTATGTTCAAACCCCTACAAGCCCTCAGTGATGGTTGTGGCCGTGGTTCTTTCTTTGATGACTACGTCAAATCCAGCAAGATGGTGTTTAAGTTTCTTCAAACTCGTATTAACCATGCTGACTTTAGGAAGTTATTTTGGAACCACAACTTTAGTGGGTCTACTAGAAAGAGTAGGATCTGAAGAATTCATAGAATTATAAGACCAAAAGGCTTGTTTAGCAGATAATTCAGTTTGTAGAACAAATCATGTTTCAAAATCTTGAGAAAGTTGGTTAAGAGAAGCATATTCGACTGGTGTAGTATTAACTTTCTTTTCTAACATCATTGGATCCTATTGTTTTAAACACATTTTTGAATGACTCCCTTCAGCAAGCATAAGGGTCTCTTCGGAATCAAGAATTGTAATAGCACTAGTGTTCTTAACGACATTACCATCATAAAGCTTTGGTTCCAATTGTTGAGCTTTCTTCAGATAGAAAGGATTTTGAAAACCTAGAGCTTGTTTAGTGGTATGATCATAGAAAAATTAAGGTTTTGTCAACATGTGAACAGTTTGTGCAGATTGACCTCTTTTATAAACAATATTATCTAGCTGTTTGATCTTCTGTTCTAAAGTAATTTCTCTATCAATGTTTCTAGATTCTTCTTTCTTAAAATCATTTTTGAGAAGAGTAATTGTTTGCATTAACGATTCTTTTTCTTTTAAATGTTCAAAAAGAGTTTGTTTAAGACGATCAATCTCTATAAATGGTTCACAAGAATCTGAAATGATATCATTACTTTTTAAATCACCATTTTGTCCTTCTTTCAAAACTTTAACTTGTTCTTTATACCTTTCAAGCTCAGCAGTTAAAGTATTATTGATACTTTTATTATCCAGATTAATCTTGGTATAATTAACTACTTGGGTTTTCAGTTGTTTAATCATAGATAATATCAGTGCATCTTGTTGTGCAGAAGAGGTTAAATTCTGAACAACTACCTGTTGTGATTCAGTCACATACTGAGAATAAGGAATGATATTGCTATCACTTGTTATTTCTGTGTTTGAATGGTTCACAACACTCGATTGTTCAGAAGACGGGATCGCCTGCACAGCTTGATTTGTCATATTGTTATTTACATTATCAGGATTGTATACCTCAGCGAGAGCATCTGAACCATAATGAGATAAATTCGCCATGAGAGTAACTTTGGCAGTATTGAGTTCATCACAATCAGAGTGATATGGCTTGACCTTTTACAATTCATGGATCTGCCAAAAATGCTAGTTCATCCTCATGTAGAATTTGACCAATTGCTTAAGCTTGTACCAGCAACACTTTATCCTTAAACCACGAATCATCCTGTTTCCTTTTAGGTTTAGTGCACTGTTTGGACATGTGTCATTCCCTTTTGCAGTTGTAACAAATAACAGTCTTTTGTTTCTCAAAATTGCTTCCACTTACTCTTGGAGTATAGGTTCTACTTGTACCCGAAGCAAAAGAAATTTGTCTCCCCTGAACTGGTTGTAAAGTTATTCGGCTATAATTAATGGTAGCTTGTTTCCTAGGGTTTGACGAATTCCTCAGCTGTTTGTTGGTAGTAGGATCACGAGATGTGACGACAGCTGATAGGAATGACATCATATGGTTGATGGCATCAATTGGATCATCACCTTGCTTGAACACTGAAACAGTTAGACCTAAGTCTAATTGGGGAAATTCAAGTTATTGTTGTTGTTGGTTAACTGTGGGAGCATATTCCAATTGAGGGATGGATGATGGTGGAGAATAAATATTATGGTGAACTAATGATCTATAATCATTGGATGGATGAGTGATTGAAAGAGGTGTTAATGATTGATTGTTTGAGTATTGTTGAGACTGATAAGGTGATCCATACTATGGAGACTAATATAGTGAAACTTGTGGTTGAAATTGAGAGTTTTGGTATGAGTTTTGATGAGTTTGATAAGGAGACTGAGTCATCTAATGGGTTTCAACCAAAGCAAGCGGATCTGAGTTGCGTTCATGCATTAAACGAACTTCATTTGCATGAAATTCATGTTGTCCCAAGTAAGCATAAAGTTGATCAATGTTAGTTGTGTGCAAATCTTAAACAAGTTTGACATCAGTCATAAATTTGCTCCACTCAGGAGGAAGAGTATTCAAAATCTTGGTGTTCACTTGAAATTGTTCGAGTTTCACATTGTAGATGTTCATGTCATTGAGTAGCAGTGAAAATCTCAAGTAGAAATCACGTAGTGTTTCCCCCTTCTTATAAGCAAACTTATCGAATTCATCATAAAGCTTACACTCTCTTTCCTGTTTTGTCAATGAAGTTCCTTGCATGAGAAGTTGAATTCTTTCCCAAAGTTCCTTGGCGATTCGATGATTGCTAACAAGTGCATAGACCTTGGGTGGTAGTCCTTGGAAAATGATATTTGTTGCCTTGACATCACAATCAGCTTGAATTGCCTTCGTAGCAGATAACTTAGAATATTTATTTGGTCTAGTCACTCCATTCTCCTCAATCGTAGGCCAGATGAGTGGACCATTTTCAACGGATTCAAGGATCATTCGTCTATTTTGTCTATTCATCATGTATAGCTCCATTATGCTTTTCCAAGAATCGTACAAATCTTTTTCCAACATAGGTGGACGATTGTCAGCACCCGAAAGAATCGCTTTGTCAGCAAGAGTCGTCATTGAGAAATTTGTATGTTAAAAGATTACTTGTTTGATCGAACGGTGGTACAAAGAAATTATGTTTGATTAAGTTGTCTTTTAAGTGTTTTAATTCTTGAAACTACACGGGATTTTACAATTCTTGACAAAACCGGGAAAAACAAGTTAATGTTTCACGAGATTTTACAAGTCAAAGAAATAAACCGCATAATTTGGAAACTTGAGTTGTTTGGTTGAGTTGTTCGGTTCAGTTGTTCAGTTCAGTTGTTCGGTTCAGTTGTTCGGTTCAGTTGTTCGGTTCTAACTAACTCGAAACTCAAACTTTTTAAAACACAAAAAGACACTTTTTATCGTTGTTTTGCAAAAATTCTTATACAACTAGTGTTACTAAGCCTATAGGAACAATAAAAATGTAAACTTTAAGTTTTTAAGCTGAAAATTTTAAAATCAAGATTTGTACTTTCTAAAGCTTTTCGAACACAAAAGATGAACAAAAATGATATTTTTCTTGATTCTAAGCTTGTACACCTATATCATAAAGATACTAGATCAGATTTACCAAGGTAAATGATCCTTTAGTGTACACAATAGCTTCGAACACAAAGAAAAAAAATAAGAAAAAGGACGATTTTTGCAAGAAAACACACGAACCAAAATATAAACAAAAAAACTAAACACACCACTCCATGGCTCTTGATACCAATTGTAGACTAATCTAATAACATACTTGATGAGAGGGAAAGAGAGGTGATTTAAGAGAGAGTGGGTTGGATGAACACTTAGAGAGAGAAAGTAAACATAACATAGAAATGCATAAATGTGTGAAAAATGAACAACCAACCACCTCTCCAAGGCATAGAGATGTGTATAAATACTTACATATGGACGCGGGTTTGGGCATTCATGGGTTTATCCATGGGCTTTTAGCTAAATTCCTAAGTAAGTTTCCAAAAATTAACTTAACGAGCTAAAAGAAGCCAAAGATTCAAAGCCAAAGCCAGGAAAAGTCAAGCCCTGGTTAACAGAAGTCAACACAAAGGACAAAACCAAAAACAGTTTCACTTTAGTCCCTCAAGTTTCCTATGATTACACAAATGGTCCTTATTGGGCCCTACATCCTTCAAAAAAATCTTTACACGGATACAAAACCCTTAAATTTAGTCCAAGCCAAACACAAAAGCCCAAAACCCTTAGCCCATTTCTTTTTATCCTAAACCACAAGGGGAACTTATTCTGTCTTTTACCAAATCATTTTACACTTTTTTTTTTACTCATCTTTGTTATTATTAGTCTCTGCATTTTCTCCTAACCCCCCCCCTCTCTCCCTATCGAAAAGAAAGCACTAGGGAATCTCCCAAGAAATGACCCCCCCCCCCCGCCGGGGGCCGCCGCCCCCCCCCCCCCTCATCATACCACATCTCTCCCACTTCCTTAACCCAATGGAAACTCCCGCATACCCTATTTCAGTTAAAATTTGGGCGCAAAGAAGGATTTACTATTCATCTGGTTCCTTCCAACTTTTCACCATGGGTAAAACGATAGGGCAAAATGATAATTAAGGGGTACAATACGACAATGAAGGCCCCTAATTCATATTGGCAGGGTCAAATCAGTCATATCAATACTCCTATTGGCAAAGCGAGCAAGTAAGGATCGTGTACTAGCAAAAGAAGCCACAAGGATGTTGGGTTTTACATGAATCTTACTCTCAAAAGAAGCACAAATGAGTTCAAAACGGATTGCCACGCTGGAAATCTGTGTAGTGCTCAATTATGATCCAACGAATGATTACTCCTCCATTGATTAGCTAATGATCAAAGGCCATGATTGGAAGGAGATGTGGCAAGAAGGCACATCCTAGAAGGTTCCTTGGGATGCTTCATAAATGGGACCTCACATACACACTCAATCATCTTTTTTTTTTTTTTTCACTTAGTAGCTTTTAGCTAATTTTAATCCATGTTTTGTAATCTCTCATTTCTAAAGTAATGTAATCAGCTTCTTTTACGTTATAAAATTCCACGTTTCATAATTGTCATAAGCTTTATATCTCCTCCGCTATCATTGTCTCCCACCCCACCCCCCACCCTCAATGTTCAAGATAAATGCTCATAAGCTACTTATAAGCTTATTGAGTCTATAAGCTCATACATTTGGTTTAACTTGCCGGCTCCCCCTAATCCCCCCCCCCCCCCTCCCCCCCCTTTTTTTATACATTGAATAACTAAAATCAGGTAATCCTATTTACCTATGTTTTTTTTGACTTGGAAAACTTATGGAAGGAGAGCCAGAATGGGGAATGGGTTTCTCAAGGACTTATACTGCGCCCCCACTTACCCTTTCCCTAATAAGCCAAAGCTTATTGCTTTAAGCATAATTGAGCCGTAGCTTCTTTTTAGCTAAAGCTGAAGGTTTTAGTTTTCATTTAACTTCTTTTTTCCTTTATTTCCTAGTTAAATAAGTGCTTATCTAGTGTAAACTGCTTAATTTGCTTTAATTTGTTTGCATCTAATTAGTGCTTATTTACTACTTTATTCTAGCTTATTAAGTGTGTTTGATCATCTGTGTTTAGTTTTTTTCTAATATAGATCTTGTTATGCTTAATTTGTCTTAAAAATCTATAAAAACCAAAAAAATATATAGTTAGCATAAGCTTATGATTCTAGATTTAGCTTATATGGTTGATGATTTTTGTTTTATTAGGTTAGTTTGTAGCTAATTAGCATTCTGGTACTTAAGTTTTGTTCATTTAGATTCTTAAATTCAATAGTTAATATAATCTGTCTTATGTTAGGGGTGTTTTGGCATTAGTTGGTTTGGACCTCAAAAGCAAAGGCTTTTGTGCTAAATCATTTGAGACAGGCTTTGATTTCATTTAAAAACATTAGGAAAAGAGTTGTCACAAGTTAGTTTTTTAAAATTGTGGAAAAAGTTTGAGCTTATTTTTGTGTGCAGCACCAGGGTACTTATACCCGTTCTTGTTGCTTGTGAAAATTTAATCTAGATCTTTCTAGGCTAGATATTGCTTGTTTTAGTTTTATACACTTCATAGTGAGTGTGTATGTACTGTCTGTGGTAACCACAAGGTTACCTACATTTTTGTTTTGCTCCTTTAAGTCAAGTGCATCAGCAGGAACATAGGCTGTTCCTACTGATTTCCCTTTGAACTTGCATTTTAGCTAGCCTAAGTTAGTATTAGCCTAAATAATTCAAGTAGCTTGTAGTTTTTATGTAGCTTAATATAGATTGAGTCTAAGTTTTCAATTTCTAGCTTAAACATTAGGGTAATTTAGCTTTTAAAAATCAATAAAATCCTCAAAAAGACCAAAAACAGTAGTGCCTAGATTTTAGCTTCTTAATTAGGAATTTTAGCTTATAGTACTTGATTTTATGATTTGTTTTCATTGCTTATATGTAGGTAGCTTAGTTTTCAAAAGCTTAGGTTATCTTATAGCTTATTTAATTTTTTAGCTTATTAGATTTTTAAGCCTTTTGAACTAGTGCCTGAGTTTGCTTATTTCTTCTTCAATTTCAGCTAGCTTAAAGAATTAGTGGTTAAGTGAGTTTGTTAGAATCAGCTTCTAGACAACTTAAGCTTTTAGGAATAGCTTTTGCTTTCAAAATTAAGCTTATATTGAAGCTAGTGCAAGCTTTTAAGTGAAAATCAGCAAAAACCCCTTCTTTCTGTAGACAGCTTATTCATAAGCTGTTTCAGTGCTTATTTTTCATTTTCAGACCAAGAGTTCAGTTTTAAAGTTGCTTAAAAATAGGTTTTTAATAAGTTTGGGTATTCAGTTTTTGTTAAAAGTAAAAAATAAAAAAAAAGTGCAAAAAGGGGTGTCTGCCAACCTCGAACCCACGACCTCACTCTTACAAACCCAACGTGTTAACCAATTTGCTTCATTAGCTCATCCGGTTATATCTCCTTTCTTTTAATTGATAAACACAATTTGGGCTTAAGCCCCATTTATAAGCCGTAGCTTATTTAAGCTTTTACCCGGCTTATTTGTTAAGCTGTGAGCTTCTTCTTATTTTTCCTTAGATCTTTATAACTTTTTAGATTTTTCCTGAATTTTTCGTATTTTTTCATTTAGTAGATTATTTTTAATCATTTTTCTTAAGTTTTAATTTTCGAAAATACATTAAAAATAGAAATAATTTTCAGAAAATTACAAAAAAATAGTTTTTAGTATTAGAATAAATACTTTTAGGTTTACATTCAGAAAAATCATTTTCACCACTTTTAGATTTTAATTTTCATTTTTGAGCTTTTAATTTTAAGTTTAAAAATAGGATTTTAATTTTAAAAATAGTTAAAAATAGTTTTCTGAGTTTTTATGTTATTTTAGACTTTTCTAAGTTTAAAAATCATTTTTCTAAATTTTTAGGACTTAATTTGCTATTTTTTAGGATTTAATTAGATTAAATTAGTTTTTAATTCATAATAAATTCAAAAATAATCAAAAAAATGTTTTTCTTTTTCTTAAAATTTTCTTTTGTCCTAATTTAGGTTTAGAAATTTAGTTTGAATTTTTAGGAGTTAAATTTAGTGTACTTGCTTATTTGTCGCGTTTTATTTGTTACCCGTTAATTGTTTAAGTGTTTAATTGTTTTTAATTGCTTGTTTTAAATTGTGCTTTTAATTAGTAGTTATAGAAAACCCAATCAATCTTCGAACCCATTCAAATCAATATCCAATATCAAGCGAGGTTTCAATTTCTCAAATCATTGGGAAAACGACTTGGGAAATCATACTTTCCGGAAAACATACGTATATTATATATTATATATATCTTTTAGAGTGAGCTTTTCTTAAGGGAGACTTAAGGAAAGTTCTTAATTGCTCTTTTGGTATTATATTATATATTTTATTATTGTGTGTTTAAAATCAACAATCAATTTTTGGCGCCGTTGCCGGGGATTTGAGTTAACGAATCTCTCGTTTTGTGTTTGTTGATAAGATTTGAAGATCCTTTCGTCCTCGAAAGTTTCATTTTTGTTAAAAAAAAATTCAAAAATCCAAAAAAATCATAAAATATAAAAAAGTAAAAAAATATTTTCTTTTTCTTTTTAGTATAGTTATCATATTAAAATATAAAAAAAATCAAAAATATAAAAAATTATCCTTAAAAAAATAAAATACACAAAGTTGGTAAAAGAACACCAACAAATAATACTCTCAATCGAGGTATTATCATTACAATTTCCGG